>MU184260.1:132934-152983 GCA_016904865.1 Pissodes strobi | reverse complement strand
AGACTATCATTCAGTAATCTACTTACTAAAAAATTACATGTGAACTGAACAGTTTGACAGCTTGACTTAAAAACATAGGTAGAGCACCTGGATTCGCGAAGGGTGGAAAAGGTGATAGGAAGGTTAATTTTTAAACGCGTTAGTGACAATAAACAATGTAGGATAAATATAAACTAATAAATAAACTGCAATAAATTGGAAACTGCAACATCCTCCGCCCCGTTGAAGCGACGTCTTCAACCAGACCGATGTTATCCAGACTCATGAGGTAGTGGACAAAGTTTTGTAACTGAACGCACATATTCGCCAGTGTGAGTCTTAATCTTTACCGCTCGGACTCGATTATCAGTTCCAGGAAAAATTTCTATAACGCGACCCAACGGCCATTTTAAAGGCGGTATATTATCTTCTTTAATCAAAACGATCATTCCAATTTTTAGGTTTTCACTAGGATAAAACCATTTAGGACGATTTTGCAAAGTGTTTAAATAGTCTTTTGACCACCGCTTCCCGAGCAACTGCTGAAGCTTTGAACATTGTTGCCAAAAGGTTAACCTATTCTCAGGAACTTTCGTTAGATCGTTTTCAGGAAATGCCGTCAAAGGTTGATCTATAAGAAAATGTCCTGGGGTTAAGCAATTCAGATCAGCTGGATCTGATGACATAGCACATAATGGCCTAGAATTCAGTATTGCCTCAATTTGAGCTAACAGTCGGGAATGTTCGTAAAATCACGAGAAGTCGAGGCTATCCGTGCGCTATTTAGATCCACACTTTCTAGCTTAATTTAGTAATAATTTGCAATTTTTGCGTTTATGGTATGGTGTCACAAGCTGAATTTTTCAGGGATGAAAGTGTTAGAATTGTAACATTATATCTGAAATTTGTACTAATGTCAACCGTTAAGTTTTATCTTAATATGTATTTTCTTTAAGCCGCCGAAGTCTGGCGATAGCATGATTGTTTAAGCGGCAATATTAAAGCCGATTCATACTACGGGTCAAGTCACGTTTTGATCAGGGTCTGGTCGTAGTCAGATCAAATATTATGGCTTGTATAATAAATTACCCTATTCACATGTATGGCAGGGTCATATCACGAGCCAATCAAGTGAACCCGGCTGATGTCGATCCATGAGCAGAAGACAAGGGGCAAAATTTCTATGAATACAGAATGCCTGAAGGAGCAAAAATGGCGGAGCATATTTCGAACATTGAAATGCTTGTAGAGCAACTAAAATATGTAAGTGAGAACATAAGTACAAGCGCAAAATGTTCAAAAGTAATAAACAGTCTGCCTTCGTGTTACAACGCATTTATAACCGCGTGGGATTCAGTAGCCGCCGACAAGCAAACCTTCGAAAACCTAACAGCTAGGTTAATGAAAGAAGAATCCAGATTGATTAATCAAGACAGTGAAAAATCTCGGCTTGCCCTCCAAGTAAAAACATTACAAACTAACCCAAACTAGAAGCCGCTAGTTTAAAAAAATAAGCCAAGCGTAAATGATCGAAAAAAGAACGGTACTTGTAATTTCTGCAAAGAGAAGGGGACATTGGGCACGTGAGTGCAGAAAAAGGATTGCTGCAGAAAAGGAGAAAAATGGTGAACAATCCAGCAGTGGTTCAGCCTACATTTGCGATATTTCCGCATCCTATTCAGCAAGTTCAGAGAATGAAGAAAACTGAATGGATTTGTGACTGGCGCAAGTGTTAACATGACAAGTGAACGTGAATAGTTTGCAGAATTGAAGCCTCTCTCTCAACCATTGCAGGTCCAAATTGCAAATGGCCAAAGGATTGCAGCAGCTGAAATCGGAACCATTCATATCCAAGCTCTTGTGGAAGGTCAGTGGATAAATCGAACTGTCTACAATGTTCTCTACGTCACAAAACTAAGAAGAAGTCTTTTTTCAGTGGAAGTAATGACGGATCGTAATTTTACTTTTCATTCGTCGAAAAATCGCTGTGAGTTTCGCGACAGTGACGGAAACTTGTGTTTCGGTACGCGAAGCGGTGATTTATGGGTCATGAACTTCAAAGTGAAAGTCCCGCCGGAGTGCAACGTAAGCAACGCCAATAATTCGTTGAAATCCATGAACACCATCAAGAAAACAGCTTATCAGGACATGGTCAAAAATTTGAAGATTAATGACGCTGCCGAATTCTTTTGTGAACCGTGCCAGTTAGGTAAACAGGCAAGAAAATCCCATAAAAGCCTAGGAAGACCTAGAAGAGATCAACTTGGTGAAATGTTACATTGTGATGTTTGCGGCCCAATTAATATCCCTTCACCTGCTGCGGGGTCAAAATATTTCGTGTTATTTAAAGATGATTGCAGTGGCTATAGAACAGTCTACTTCATGAAACAGAAATCAGAAGTCCTGAATAAGTTCAAAGAATACAAAGCTCTGATGGAAAATCAGACCAACAACAAGATAAAGGTATTCAGGAGCGATTAAGGAAAAGGGGAATATGTCAATAAAGATTTTGAAGCGTTCATCAAAAAGGAAGGAATTTTGCATGTGTATTCAGCGACATATACACCACAGCAAAATGGTCGATCCGAGAGAGAAATAAGAACAATTGTAGAAAGTGTCAGAACGATGCTGATATACAAAAATGTTTCCCAAGAACTATGGCCGGAAGCCGTAAATACGGCAGTTTATATTCTGAATAGAACACCCCTACGAAAAATGGTTTGGACGAAAACCAGAAGTAAAGCACATGAAAATCTTTGGTTGTCCAGCTTACATGTCAATTCCACCCCAATTGCGCAAGAAATGGGACAATAAATCAAATAAACTATTATTTGTTGGATATGAAGGACATTCAGCAAACTATAGACTGTGGGATCCTGAAAAGAGGCGAATTGAGGTTAATTGCAACGTAACCTTCAATGAAAATGAGACGGACAGGATGGAAAAACCAAAGTTTTTCCTAACTTTCGAAAGTTTCGATGAACGTGAAGATATTCAACCAGAAAATGTTCCCCTACCAGAAGAAGAAAATATTGAAACTGAAGAAGATAGGACTTCAACAGAAGAAAGCGTTGAAAATACGGACGAAGACTACGAAGCTGATGAATACTTTGATGCTACTAACAATGGAAACATTGAATTAAAACAGCTAAGAGACACAAACACTCTACGTCCTCCAGATTATTATTCTGCAAATTGTTCCATTCTAGAACATTATTCTTACGAAAAGGCTATAAAAGGTTATGACTCCAGTAAATGGAAAGCCGCTATGAAAGAAGAAATGGATGCCTTAGAATGAAACAATACATGGACTTTGGAAAAAATGCCCCACAGTGCGAAATTAAATTGAGCCAGGCACATCAATTCCGCAGCAGAACGAAGCATATGGATGTGAAACTGTGTTTTGTGCGGGATAAGTGCGAAAAAGGCAATATATCTGTTAATTACGTAAGTTCAAGTGATGAATTGGCGGATATTTTAACAAAACCGCTTACAAAAACAATTTTTAAACGTCTGATTGATGATATTATACACTGTATTGAATAAATTTATGTAACCGGTATAATAATATGTTATTGTAAATTGTGTATTTACTTACAATTTGTTTTATTTATTGTTAAGGCAAATTTCATCTAAGTGGAAGTGTTAGAATTGTAACATTATATCTGAAATTTGTACCAATGTCAACCGTTAAGTTTTATCTTAATATGTATTTTCTTTAAGCCGCCGAAGTCTGGCGATAGCATGATTGCTTAGGCGGCAATATTATAATAACCGACTCTCTGTCGCGTCGATTTTTGCCAACTGTAATTTAGTCAACTTTAAGCTTTGTAACCAATAACTTAATTTTTGTTCATTAAATATTTACATCGAAAATAACAGAAAGGACTTTTGTTTAACAGAAAGCACATGATAAGATGACCCTTATTCCGGAGGTAATACAAAATTAGACTCCGCAAAAGAGGACTATCATCAAAAATCGAGATATTGGTACCACCGTATAGAGAAAAAAATACGAATTTTTTGGTCCAATGCACAATAAGATCTTTGTAGGAAGTCTTTTTTGAGAATAATTTTTAAAAAATCATTTGTATTAGCCCTTATGGCCGAAAAAAAATTTAAAATATCTCCGTTTCGCCGTGCAAAAATTTGGTTAAAAAGTGGTCTTTTTTAAATATACCATTCAATTAACAAAAAGGGAAGGTCTAAATGTGGAAAAAATATTCTTTATAAAAGTTTCGCTTATGTCTTGACAAGGTAATAGAGTAAATCCCATATTTTTTGCTTGGAAACTAACAAATATATAACAATAAACAATGAAATACGTCATGAGTTTACGACGTAATTAATTCTGACCAGCAATTTCATCGACTCTCAGAGTATCTTTCTCTTCGCCTTCCAGCTTAACTAGCTTTGTTTCTCTCTACGGCTGATGCAACACATTATATTATTATAGGTTTAGGTTATCATGTACTTGCATCCCTGAAAAATTCAGCTTGTGACAAAAAAGTTGGAGGTAAATCGTTTTTTAGAGCGAATATTTTAATACATACACTCTACTATTATTACGGTTTACTAGAGTCGAGCCGTGAATTTATTTTCGTTTCGTTTCCGCTTGTTCGGCTATTAATTAGCTGTATAAACTTGTGAGTGTACGTAATATTGTATGGTGTTTTATATTTTTATTTATATACTATTATTCTACTGTCATGGCTAGTAGTTCGGGTTCTGACAATAATTGCTGTGGGGCATAAATTCAGTTGAAAATATTATTAAAAATAACTTTTCCTTATTAGATCTAAATAAAAAGATTGAAATAAAGAGGTTAGGGAGACCGATGCCGGTTTTAAAATTAGACCAAACTTGTGCGAAGAAAAAGGATGGTCGGTCTTTCACCAGACATTTTAACCCCGAAATGTACGCTCGAAACAAATGGTTATGTGGATGTAAGGAACTCCACAAACAGGCGAATGGAATTTCACTTTAAAAACTAGGAAACGGCAAAGTCGAGGTGCTAACCACCGATAAAAATATGTCCAATAACCCTTTTTTTGCCATCCAACCGATATATTTTTTAACTTTTTCGAACTTCTCAAGATTTTTTTTTGAACTTTATTGATTTGTAGTTACAATAAACTGTTTTAATGGTTTACTCTTCTGGAATCGTACCTACTAATTAATTTCTTTAAGTGCGCAACAATTGCCATTCAAGAGGGCGCCGAATTCTTGTTTTTTAAACGACTTTTGGGTAAAAGGTAGCGGGCTGGCCTCCGGCGGCGGGCGAGCATTTCCCCCCGGGCGAATAAAGTTCTTTTCGCCCTCCGCACTCCCACTTAATAAACTCACGAGCCGCCAGTGAAATAGATACTGTTTACTTTGATTTTCGAAAGGCATTCGATAGAGTAGACCATCGCATCATGATTAATAAATTGGAAATATATGGCATTCATGGTTCATTACTGGGTTGGTTTAGGAGTTATCTCGAAGACCGAACCCAGGTCGTTAGGATTAGCAGCGCGGTGTCCAAAGAAATCAGTGTCTCTCTGGAATACCACAGGGTTCCTAACTGGGACCTATCTTATTTTTGCTCTTCATCAATGACTTGGGTGAGAGTTTTAGGCATTGCCGATTCTTGTTTTTTGCGGACGACCTAAAAATATATCGCATTTTATCCAACACAAGCGGCTGCAACTTGTTGCAGATTGATATCGACTGTTTGACCTCATGGTGTAGGGCAAATAGAATGGAACTGAACACTTCGAAGTGTAAAGTCGTATCATTCAATCGGAAAAAATATCTCATCTTGAATTTCTATTTCATTGAGGGCTGCAAACTTGAGCGACTGACGACTGTTAATGATCTTTGGGTCATTTCTAAGGCATTTAGAAAGATTGGATTCATCATGAGGCACTGTTGTGACTTTAGGAGCATGGAGGTGTTGAAGACTCTGTACTTTTCATTAGTTAGAAGCCATCTAGATTACTGCTGCGCAGTATGCTCGCCATTCTGCATATTGCGAGAATCGAAAGGGTACAGTGGAAGTTCGTACATTTTTTACTCTTTAAGCTTAATGCTGACAAATCAACACTCTCATACGAGGAGCGCTTACGAGTGGTTTCCTTTCAGACACTGAGTCGCAGGGTCACTCTGACACTCTCCTTCGGACATAGACTCCTGGCGAATCTGATCGACTGTCCTGACTTGGTGGCGCTGTTGAATTTCAGAGTGCCATCTCGAAGCACGAGACAATGGCAAATGTTTACTTTAAATTATAGCCGAACAGACATTGGCAGAATAATAACCAGATTTATGGCTTGGTATAATAAATATTCACCTGTACATTTTGACTATAATTGCAGTCCATTATCTTTTAAAAATGCAGTAAGACTGCTTCTCGATACTATTGTCCGCGGTCATCCCAGAGCCTGTTTTATTTGGTAAATTATGCTGTTCATATTGTTGGTATTTTTTATGTATCTAGTATGTTTTATACATCATTATATTTCTGTTACCGACCTTACGTAGATACTTAGTCTTAGCCTAGTATTGTATAATTTGGAACTCTGTTCTGTTGTGTACATTGTGTGAATGAATAAATACATTTTAACTGTCAAAAGTTCGTTTTTACCCGGGTTAATAGAAATCAATATAATACATATATTTAACGTTGGGGAAATATTAAAATCTATTCTGTCGTTAAGTAAAAAATAGAAGGCAAGGGCCGTTCTGTCCAATTGGTTCAAAGTTGCGAATTAAGTAGGAAATATTATGTAGGTGAAAAGACTCCCATATTCCGAGGTACAGGATGGTGCAACAGTGCGTACAAGTATAATAGGGCAGTAATTATTATAGGAACTAAAAAGAAATGTTTCATACAGAAGTGGGGTTTTTCGTATATTATCTTTTAAAATTGATTTCAGTGATAATAGATATTATATTTTTTTTTTTAGTAGAACCCACCGGTATGTTATTAAATTTTTGGATTATCATAAATATACCAAACAAGTTTTATTTATGTACTATTCTCATTTGTTTTGAGTTTTCTACACTTCAAAAGTGGAAAATAACGAACATTCATTTCTATCTTAGTTTTTGACAAGCTGCCTTGTGATCTAAACTACAGGTTTAATCGAAAATAAAAAAAAATAAGTGAACATCCAAAAGTTATTTTTTTTAAATTTCAGCCAATCCAGTTTACATCACATGATAGGTTGTCAAAAACTTCAGTCATCTTCCTCTAAGTTGAACCGTTTAGATTTTATAAGCGTCCAAAGTGGCAAAAATTCACGAAAAGGCCAGTTTTCAAGTGTGGACAACTCAAAGACAATTGAGAACAGAGCCATTAACAAAACCTGTTTAGAATCTTTATGATTATTATTTTACTTCTACGCACTGTGGGACCATACTGTGCCTCTGAATCTAGCCATAGCCGGACTTTGCGCCCATATAGCGTTTTCGTGTACATAATATTTCCTACTTAATCCCCAATTTAAAACGATTCCTACAGAACGGCTCTTCTCATGCGGTTTGTGTGGGGTCCTTTATGCATTTCTAAAATTTCATGCAGGTTTAGTTTCAACTTCTTTTAATTGGTTTGTATAGTTGGTGTCCTAGGCAAAGATTTTTTTAGTGCACTTGAGTGCATCACTTCAGGATGTCTAGATATTCGGAAGCTCCTTGCTTTTCTCTTTATTCCGTATGCCATTTAATGATTTTCTTTTCTTTTGGCTGTTCAATGAAGCCTCAAACATCCTAAAAAGTCCTCTCGTAAAAATATGTGTTTAATTTTAGGAAAATTTGAGTTTCAAACCATCTAAGTTTCGTTGGCAACAGCCATAACCATCTCGTTACCTAGCCAAGAAAAGGTTAATCTAGCAACTCAGTCCATGCTTTTATATGAAATTTTCGTATGCCGGTGCAATATTTCCTGATCCGTTCGTTTCTGCATGAATAATATATTTTTTTGAAAATTGTCGTTTTTCTACCCTTACACTTACACTTTTGTATTGACATTTGCTTTTTATAGGATTTACTTTATTCTGAATGTCCTTTTAGTTTGGAGTTAGTTTGGCCTAATATATAAGCAATGCAGATTCACTGGTTGATTTGAATTTGGATCTGAGGTCTTTAATATTGCAGAGTAAGATTTCTCCTTACTAAATTCTGGTTTATTAAAAACGTGTATCTTTTAAGTGATTAGTTTTTCAACAGTAATGTTTAATTTGGTTCCTGAAAGTTTATATTTTTTAGTAATGTTTTGTAATTTAATATTTACTTCTAATGGCGCTTCGACGAACGGTGTGTGCGAAAATTGGCACGGTTCTTAAATAGCTGTAGTTTTAAAGTTTAAATTGGAGCCAATTTTTAAGATGCGTTCGTTTAAAAGCATAACGCTCAACACACAAATCAAGCGTGACCTGCTAGCCTCACAAATTACAACTATATCCCAGACGTAGATTTAAAATGCATCGGTCCGATTTCAATATTCGAACGATAGTGGTCAATCTAAGCCTTAGCACACTGACGTAAATACAACAGGCGACTGTGAATACCTATGTAATAATATGCCTTTAATTACTGGCAAATTCCCAAATAAATGCGACATTTGTGGCGCAAAATAAGTTGCAGGTTTACTAAACAGTTTATTATCTACTTTCTCTTGTAAAAATATATTTTTTAAACATGTGAATAGGCAAAAAGGATTGTATGGATTAATCTTAACTATTACTATAGTGACTCTTTTGCTAAGTAAGTATATCTGGTAGAAGTACAAATTAGAATTCGATTTTTAAAATTTCAGATTGAAAAGATGAATTTTCCTCCTTCCCACTCCCTACCGCCAGGGACTGGTGGCGGAGCGCCACCACCTCCACCAATGCCTGGTGGTGGCGGCGCACCCCCGCCTCCTCCTATGCCGGGAATGAGCGGACCACCGCCACCACCGATGCCAGGATTCGGTGGCCCGCCTCCACCACCCATGCCAGGCGGTCCCCCACCTCCTCCGATGCCGGGTAAGAAAGTTAAATGTTCTTTATAATTAATTGACACTAGCAACAGCTTAAACTAAAGTCCATTCAAGGCTATTGCACTATTACGTCATAATTTCTGACGTCAAAAGAAAAAATCCGTACGTCTTAGATAGACTCATACGTTATTTTTTTACTAGCCAAAAGATGTCTCTGTACCTGTTTTTTATTCCGGAGCACGTTCCGTTTTTATCAATTTTACATACTTATTTTGCAGATCGCTACATTTTATTTCTTGGGAATTTTAATAATTATGAAAATTATTATACTCTCATAAATACCTACAATGCAATTTTCGCCATTACTAATTAAAGCGAAAATTGCATTGTACGTATACATGGTAATTTTATTGATGCAACAGCAGAAATTTATAAAAATAACTTCAATTATTTTATTGTTTAGTATGTATAGATAGGTATCTTTGAATAAATAAAGCTTTTAAAAATATATTTATTCTCTAAGATAATCCCGGAATAGATTTACTTTGTGAACTTTGCAATTGCAGTTTATGCTATAGTGTTTTTCGTATACCTACCTATTGCATTAAATTTCTTAAAATGTGGATCAATGGTTAGATGAAGACATAGTAAAATAAACACGTTGAATTTTTATTTTAAGTTGAGCTTATCTAGCAGATCTTCTAAAATAGTATGTTTATTCACCTTTTGTTATGCAATTCTTAGAGCTGGTAGAGCGCTGTCCTAGGGACATCAGAAGTATGAACGCGCCACTTCGCTATGAAACAAAAGTGATGCCAGTAAAATTGTTAGTAGGTGTTGGACACCAAATAGACAGGTATAAAGCATTGAATTGGCTATACCCACCGCCATTATTTTGGTGTCCAAAATACCTAGAAAAAAACAGCTCCAGTTTCCAACTCCATGTTCCTTCTACCTTGGATAGTACCCCTCAGATGCAATTTCATATTGTTTCACCTTTCGTTTTGACATGCATATTGTTTGGCTTATAATTTGGTAAATTCTTATAGTATATTTATTCAAATACCTGAGAAAATATTGCTCTAAGTACTCTTTAAAAAAAAAAAGGAATTATGGGAGAAAGCAGATATAGGGTTAAATTTATTTATGAAAAAAGTACCAATGTCACAATAAGAAGAAAACAAATAGCACAGGAACACTTGAAAAGTAGGTACATAAACCAAGAACCAGCACGGCAAAAACAAAAAAAAAACTAAATATTATGACTATTTTAGTCTTCATCTGAAAAGTCAAAATCTTCAGAGTCGGACTCATTTAAGTCTATAATGACTGGCAGAATGTTGGATGCGTCTATTATTTTCGCCTTTTCCCAATTCTCACTTATCAGGTTGGTTGTGTGCCTCATGTAGTTTTTCCATTTTTCAGGAGTCACCTAAAAACAAAACCTTTTTATTTATGTGCAATCTACAAATATAATAATATGGCTATTTAGGTATTTATTTTACTTGTGCAGTGCTTCATTCCATAGACCTACTACAGCATTCTCTGTGACAGGATTGATTGCGGCTATTTTGGCATCATAATATCGTTTGCATTCTGACCAGACCATCTCTATCCCATTAAACTGGCAGTGATAAGGTGGGAGGCGCAAAACACGATGTCCTCTTTTCAGGCCTAGCTCGTCCATTCTGAAAAGGTCACATAAATAAATCTCTCATAATACATTTTTAGACTCGAATTCCTCATCTATATCTTTTTTGGGGTAAGTATCGCTTTACTATATCCCATAATTGATCTTTCATTGAAAGTTCTGGATATCTGATGTTTTTTTCTTAAAGCCATTCAATGAGAGAATATTTTGCCCAACTTTGATTGGGTATTTTCTCGACCAGCCCACAGTGATACGGTGCATTATCCATAATGATCAATGAAGGTTCACTTAAATTTGGCAATAATTGTTCACTGAACCACCTTCCAAAACAAGAAGAAATTAATTAGTTTTTTTTAAAAGTAGGTACTGAAAAATATGACTCAGTAAATTTCTGCGGAAGTCTCAAAAATACAAAATACTATGTATGTAAATAATTTTCAACTTTCAAAGCTTCCAGAACTCATTCAATCATGATAATCTCCGGATTTACTGCCTGACTTGAAAATAAGACTAGCATTCTCGATATAACCATTTTCACAGCCAGCATGTAAAATTATGTATCGAACTCCTTCATCAGATTTTTTTCGAACAGTTTTTAAAGAATCATCCTGCCAACTTTTTCTGAATGCGCCTTTGCTAAAAATCCATGTTTCGTCTTAAACTACAGGCCTTAAAAAATAAGGCTCATTTTTATTTTTCATGAATTCCCTTAAAAAAAACTAGTCTTTTTTGTACGATAGACGGCTGCTCCATTAGATATTTTCTCTTAGAAATCGTGCATGTTCTCCATTTAAATCTCAACTGTTTCAAACCAGCACATAAAGAACCTATTGATATCTGAATATCATCAATATCAAGCAGTTGTTTTTGGAGCGTTTTCAATGTTATACACATATTACAAACAATGATAATATGAATAGTAATAAAATCAATGCATTCAGAAATGTAATTCTCACCTGCTGCATAGATGGCATGAACCCATGTTCTAATGCTATGCTGGTGTACTTCCCAAACAGGAGCTCTTTGTGTTGCCGCATGACCAGCCGTAACTTTCACTCTATAGTCATGAAGACTATAGAGTGAAAGTTACGGCTGGTCATGTTTCAATACCCCTAGAGACTAATTTTTGAACAGTGCTTAAAAAAAAATCCAGAGCATCTGCAACACGCTACAATGATAATAAAAACTATAGAAAGCACCATCTCAGATAATAAAAAAATACATTTTTTCTATAGATATCATTTTTTTAGTATTATCAAATTAATAAATATGGCTTACATTGTTCACATCTTTCCAGTGTAGAAGTGGCCTACCAGCATCTTGTTCACGTGTGAAATAATGAACTAATTTTAAAATAAGAGCTTGCTCTTTCTCACTGAACCGGTTGTGACATTCCATCTTTGGGGATCATTAATTATTAGAAAGTTTTGACCGGCCCAGGTAGTGTCCGTGATTTCGTACGAAGTACGATCGGGGATTTGGGCATCATTTGCGCCGGCCTGCGAAAGCCCGTTTTGATTGGATCGACTAGCAACGCTGCCGTAAAATTTTCGCTGCGCGAATGTTTGGAACTTCGCGATCGTTTTGCTGAAAAAGACTTGTTCTTTTTACTGGAGAAGCCGTTTTAGTGAGTCGACTTTAAAACTGATTCTCGCCAATGTAGTTAAGGCGGATTCTGTCGATTTATCTAAAAATTATTTCCGTTTTGGCTCTGGGAACCTCGTATTGAGTTACGTATAGTGTTGTGCCATTCGGAAAACTCGTGGTTCGAGGATTTTATAAGCGGCTTTTATCTGGTAAAGTCCGCCATTTTCGTTGTGGTTTTTTGTGTACTGAATAGAGTGCCCTCCCATTAAAAGAGGGTCCTTCCAGGGGGCAGGAGTTAGCAGGCCTTATTGGCCGTCGAAGTAGAGTTGGCCTTCCGGAGCGGACGTACCGGGTGTGCCAGGCTAGGCGTGTAAGACGCCGGCCGATTTTCCATCCAGCTTGGTCCCTGAGCCGACCATCCGTGGTCGCCTGACGGCGAAACCAGTAATCAAGCTAAGTGACAATCATTTAGTGGTGGGATCTGTATAGTTTATTTCATTACCTGTGAGAAGGTTATGTAATTTCCATGACGTTTGCGCCATTAATCTAGCGGCTGTTGTGTTTTTGTAATATTAGTGACTTTTTCCCCATCTTATCCTAGCGAACCTCGTGATCACGAATTCGCGCGGTTGACCGATCCGAAATTTTTTTTTGATACCCCAATTACCTGCGGGAGGATTTCTTAAGCGTTTAAGTAGCGCCTACCTTTTTTTACTTTGATCTTTTCAAGGTTGGGTCGACTACGGATAACATTGCGTTTATGCTAAAGGCCAAGTCCTTATTGATAGTTTAGTATTAATTTTTCTTAAAAAAAAGGAAGGAAAAAATGTAAATTGATTTCATATCAGAAAACTTGGACATACGCCATTTATTCATATGTAATTATCTGTTATCCATTGTTCCGGCCTCCCAGGCCCCTCTAGTGCCTTTGAATAAAGAGATAGTATCGTTTTTGCGGTGTTTCATTTGGCTAAACAATATTTGCGCATGTATGTCTTTTTATATTTAGTGAAATTTCATTTAACCAATCTTACCGGCGGGGGTAGCAAGAGCTGAGGTCTTGTAGCAAGTTCCGGGAACAACGCGGGGATTTCCAATTCGGTCCGTTACAAATTCGGTGGCGTCCAAAGAACCTCTCTCCGGAGCTGCGGGCAAATTGCGCGCACACCAAACAACTTGCTACGGGACTTTACGTTTCGATACCGTCCAGTGTATTTTAGTGAAGGAGATCCGGTCGAATTCGGTAGGTGGTTATTGCTAATATCCTTGGTGGAACTCATCATAGCTCCACAAGCATTCAACATCTTTTAATTTATTTCGTAATTTTTCATAAAGAAAAAAAATAAAACAGTAATATTTTCTATCACACGGAAAGCGCGTCGCACGGTGGGGCATCTCAAAACGATTTTTATTGTCAATTATTAGCGTAAAACACAAACCAACTACCAATAAATCAATAAATTAATTAAATCTGTTTGATTATTTTCGTTTTGATATTTTGACATTGACGCTAATCGATGTCAAAGATTCCAATTTGACGGACCAATTTAGTACATACGTTCATTGCATAAAGAAAGATGGAATGATATGACGTAACAGTGCAATAACCTTGAATGGACTTTAGTAATCAATCGCTAGATATGTCAAAACCAGTTAGACTTAGCTGTAGTACATGATACACGAAATCTGACTAGAATCTTACGTAGAATCCAAAAACGTGATAGTATTAAACACATTAATTAATTCAGGAATGGGCGGAGCCCCACCTCCACCTCCACCCCCAGGAATGGGTGGTCCCCGACCCCCTGGGCTACCCGGGATGGGCCCACCTCCTCCACCCTTTGGTATGGTTCCTTTACCCGGAATGGTCCAGCCCGATGTTCTTCCCCATGGTCTCAAACCCAAGAAAAAATGGGAGGTCAAGGGGCCTTTGAAGAAAGCCAACTGGAAAGCTGTAAGTATACAACAATACTGTAACTTATCTTCGAAGAAACTTTGCAGGTACTAGTAAAATAAGGAAGCCTCGCGTCTTGTACGACTTTGACTGGAATTTGTATGTAAGACTTTTATCGTAATGTTTTCATTTTTTAACTTTTGAAAACGGTTATAAGTATCTTTTAGGATTTTGATCTTTCTCGGGTCTAAAAATACTAAAGTAGTGTCGTTGTACATTTAGGTACTGGAATGATACTCTTCATAAACGTGTATCGTATTATATTGACCTAAAGTTATTCTAGGGATGTTACGGAATTATTCTAGAAAAATTGTTTTGTTTATTGTATCACAATTTGAAATCGGCGTACCGATGCAGAATAACACCCATTTTAATGTTTAAATTCAGGATTTAAGAAAATAATTAAATGCTTGTTAAGTTTCGAAATGACACTAAGAGGGCTTTATCCTTCGGTACCTTATAATTTCACTGAACCCGTATAAAAATATTTCCGCTATTTTATGTACATTATAATTAGCAGAAAAGAAAAAAATAAATGTGATAACTGAAGCTTATATTGTTTTCCAAACAATTAAGAGTAAAAATTGTAAAAATCAACAGGAGTGGCTCATGAAAACTTGACTTCTTCTGATTTAATTAATCTTCACCATTTATATGAGCATTATAGCTTATCATCCTTTTGCTAAAGTTTGGCTAACTCAAAGTTTGACATAATTATTTTTAATAGTATATACATATATGCTAAGAAAGCCTCTTTCCATTTCATAACCATCTTTGACCAAAATATGTTTTTGATATCTATATGATTTGTCATAATTGGCATCTTGAAGGCAGAATGCCGTTATCGTTCAAATGTATATTCCCTAGGAGCCGCATGAATCTGTTTAGAGTCATTTTACGACCTATATAAGAATCATTTAAGTCTGCAGATGACCTCCAGTCGGTTGTTATAACTAGTTATTAAAATTTTGTTGTTAAACACATAGTTGTCCTTGATGATTGATAGTTGGTTTGGTACACTATATTGCCCACTAAGTTTTTTGTCAAAAATAAGTTGCATATGTCGGCAGTTTGCTTTTGATCTATACACATGATGAACTCAGTTACTTCACAACTCTGCGAAAACCGTTGTGGTTTTTCAATTATGTCACCATTATTCCAAGTTGCAGGCGTGTACGAACTATGTACACTAATTTTCTGAAAATTATTATCTGCTCCTTAAAAAGGGGGGTCATTTTCAGAAACAAGGGTAAAGTCGGGACTGATTTCTTGCATTCCATTTTTATCGTCGGAATCGTCAATTTCATTATAGTTAACTGTTTCACAATCATAAGGAATCCCATTTACAATTGGCATCATAGCAGCTATTTACTTCATTATCAACTCGTCCATTGTCATACCCACAAATCTAAAGGATAAATATTCAGTTCTTTGCTCCATTAAATAAATCTCTAAAAATAAGAAAAATAATATAACAATCAGGTGCTACATATACCATGATAGGTTTTGTACTATCAAATAACTATTTAGATGAATACCTTTACTGTTACAATGTAACTGAAAAACTGGCTTTAAAAACTTTATTCTAAGAAGTTTTCACAAAGAACGTTTCCTACTCTTGACAAACATTATACAAAAGTATCTATTTCTATTTAATACTAGGTTGTTTTTCAATTACACTTTTTTATGATAGTGGCACACACACTTAAATGAGATCCTATTTCACTCGACGAGCGGTGTGTGCGCGAATGTGTTGATTGGCACGGTTCTTGAATAGTTGTCCTGGAAGTGAGTTCTACAATAATGCAGTGCGCCAGACAAATGAGTCCTTGTAAAGCGACGTTTTCCAGTTGTACCGGGTGTCCAAATAAGAAAGGACGCCGGCCATATCTTGGAAACTATTTACTCTACAGCTTCGGAGAAAAAAAATTATCAGTAAATTGGCCAAGAGAAATTGCTGGAAATTAGTTTCAAGTTCGTAAGACGATCGCTAGGGGGCGCAAATGCTATGGCAATTCAGAAAAGAGGTTTTTCTCAAAAATATGCCTACTTAAAATAGCGGCATTGTAATCTTTGGAAAATTTGGAATTTCTTTTGTGTATAGGACTTTGCTCTATCTATGAAAATAAGGTGGTGGGGGAAGGTCAAACTTGTTTTTCTTTAAACTCTGATTACTCCGGTTTAGGTAAACGGAATTAAACAAACTAGGGCTCGTTTAAAAGAGCTTTTCTTACTTAATAATCTGCATTATAAATTTTGTTCGAATCGATTTTGGTTGAGCCGCCAGAGGGCGTTGTTTGACTGGAAAACAATTATTACTTTTTATCATGAAAATTTTAAATAGCACGCTATATCTCTTTTTACATAGTTAAATAAAGGATAATATTACTAAGAAGTCAGCGCAAACCGCAACTTTCTATCTTTTTTTTCACCAGAGATATTAACGAAACAAATTTTATGCCCGAAAATATCCCCGGAACACGTAAAGATAGAGCTTCCAGGTGATTCTTTTTGTGAAAGTGGCCAAAAAAATACTGGAGATTATTTTCAAACCAGTAATGTCGTTTTACATATCTTATTTTAGCAGCATAACTACTAATTTTGCTGCGAGTATGATAAAGTTTATATCTTAATATCGCAACCTGTAGAAGAAAATAATAATTCGTAATTTAAACAATAGTCAAGTAGGCCTAGAATGCAACAAAGAAAACACCGAAAGACGTCACTTTGATGACATTTATCTTCGGTGTTGCAGTATTAAAAGTAATTTTTTCTTCAAACGTCAGTAAATCCGTCATTACTCGACTGTGTAGGAGGCCGCGAAGTTTCGTTTTTCCTCCGCCGGAGCTTTACTTTTCACTTTTCCGCCGGCGGAGGTAAAAGTGTTACCATAGCAACATAGATACAATACAAACAGACAACAAAATAAGCGTCAACAACTCAAGAGTTATTAAACTAAAATTTGTATTTATCACTCAATTTGTGACTGCATTTCTAAAAATTACTAATTTAGGAACAAATTGGTTATTATTTAATCGAACTTACTCAATAACTGCTTATCAATAAGGAATTAAAATGCAATCGAAGACGCAATTTTAAAAATATAATTATTGTTGACAGTGGCCACTGACAGCTTTATGTAACATTACTATAGCAACAACCTGAGCCTATTCACCGCACCGGTCTAAGCCGCCTTGCGAACCCACTTATCTTTAATAATAATTATTATTACTATCAAAAGACACGTTTTTGCATTAATTTGTCGACATTTGAAGAAAAAACAGCATATTTTATTTGGAGGAAAAGTTACTTGCTCTCTATTACCAGCCTCACTCCGTTCGGCTGCGAAACACGAGCGCGCCATGAAAAGTATTACTTTTCCTCCATATAAAATAATATACCATTTTAACGATGAGAATTCCAAATGAAGAAGCGTATAATATGCTAGCGATTTATTTTGAATGCAACCAAAATTCAACTATCGCATCTAGAATATACAGAATTCGGTATCCTGGAAGGAGACATTACACAAAAAGGACATTTACAAGATTAGCTACAGGACTACGAGAAAATGGCAATGTTCATTTGTCAGCAACAAAAACGAAAATTTATTAAAGAATTAAAATATAAACCAAAAATAAATGGGCTAATGTCTTCCAAGATGTTCGAAATGTCCACCATCGCTTTCGACACAGTCTCGCACTTTTTGATCAGTTACGTAAACTGCGGCCTCCACTTCGGCAACTGATATGCCGGTAATGGCATTTCTGATCCTTTCAATCATATCCTCCCTTGTTGTGGGTATTGTTTGGTAAACGATTTCTGCCCCATAAATAAAAATCTAAACAAGTGAGATCAGCGGATCGTGGTGGTCATGCAAATAAACTTCCACATCCAATCCACCTATTTGGAAATACTAAATCCAAATAATTTCGGACGTTTACAGAAAAATGCGCGGGCATCCGTCATGCTGGTGAAACATTGTAGCACGGGTATGAAGGGGGATATCTTCGAGCAAAACAGGTAGGTGATCTTCCAGAAAATCTAAATAAGTGTTTCCATCGAGAGGCTCTTCAAATATAGGTGGTCCAATAATTCTTCCTCCTATTATAACATACCAAACGTTGGCAGATCAGCGGCCCTGATATTGGACTTCTTTCATCCAGTGAGGATTTGTTGGTTCCCAGCAGTGCATATTGTGCAAGTTTACAGTACAAACACTAGTGAAAGTTGCCTCGTCCGTCCACAAAATACTGGAGGCAAAGTGAGGATTTTCTCTCATCATATTAATGAACCAATAGCAAAAGTCCAGCCTCGTATCAAAGTCCGTTTCCAATAAAGTTTGGTGGAGAACCATATGATAGGGATGCAGCCTAAAACAATTTTATTGTTGCCGGAAAACAATTAATGAAAAATTATTAAAAATAAAAAATATACTGATACAAGATACTTGCTTTCTACGCAAGTTTAAATATCCCATTTTTTAAATAACCTGTGGTCTTTTAAATGTTATGCACGGTTGATTTTGCAATGCCCAAATCCAACGAAATTTGTGGAACTCCTAAATGAGGGTATTATATTCCAATATAAGCCAGAACATTCACAATGTTTTGTTCAGAACGACCATTTCTGCGTCTTCTGTTAACAGGTAAATGAACATTGCCATTTTCTCGTAGTCGTGTAGCTAATCTTGTAAATGTCCTTTTTGTGTCATGTCTCCTTCTAGAATACCGAATTCTGTATATTCTAGATGCGATAGTTGAATTTAGGTTGCATTCAAAATAAATCGCTAGCATATTATACGCTTCTTCATTTGGAATTCTCATCGTTTAAAAATTACTTTTAATACTGCAACGCCGAAGATAAATATCATCAAACTGATGTCTTTCGGTGTTTTCTTTGTTGCATTCCAGGCCTACTTGACGATTGTTTAAATTACGAATTATTATTCTCTTCTACAGGTTGCGATATTAAGGTATAAACTTGTAACACTTGTACGTTCCTGATGTCTTTTGGAAATATTCTAAGTTGCCGGCTAAGTCGCGAGTTTATCTTATTGGTAAGTAAGGATTTTTCTTGGGCGCCAGAAATTCCTCAATTCTCAAAGAACTGTCAAGTATCACCAATAAAAGCTTAAAAGCTAACAAAAATCACTTGACAGACGTTGAGAACTGCAGAATCTCTTTCTTGCCGGAAATAAAAAATGTTCTTAAAAACAAATTTACAATAGTTTTATTTCAATAAATCTAAATAAACAGTCCAAATTACAACTTTGTTGAACAGAGTTCCTCTAGAATTGAATTAAATTGATGTTAGATTTTAAAAAAAAACAATTAAAATGTTAATCCTTGAAATTAGTCAAAACTTAAAAAATTCTGATCCAGCAGTGATTTTTACGTTTGCAAATAAAATACTTAGCTAGATTAGACACTCAACCCTGGTTGGACACACTTCTCTTCACCTCGTTCCCTTTTTCTCCAATTGCCTGTTATTTGTTAGGTCTTTATGGGTAAGGATAACACCAGAGGGCAAATGCTAATGCTATGGTACACTCGGTTGATGCTTGATTATCAATCCAAGCTCTTTGGTCAATTTCCGTGAAAATATGCAAACAGAAAAACTTGTTTTAGACTACTAGACCAGAATGTTGATTGATATTAAACAAAAAAGAATTAACAATAATGAACAGTACTCTTTTACTTAAAAATTAAATCTACTATCAAAAATTACAAGATTTGTAAATGAAGGATTAAACTATGATTAAAAGAAAAAAAAACAAGATTCGTCAATGAATCTGATAAAACTATGTTCCAAAATACAAGATCATTAATGAATGATTAATCTATGTTTAAAAATACAAGATTCATCAATGAATCTGATAACACTATGTTCCAAAATACAAGATCATTAATG
>MU184260.1:108603-132924 GCA_016904865.1 Pissodes strobi | reverse complement strand
TCAATGAATCTGATAACACTATGTTCCAAAATACAAGATCATTAATGAATGATTAAACTATGTTTAAAAATACAAGATTCGTCAATGAATCTGATACTCAAGTCTACTTCAAAAAAAATAATGATTAAATTTGATTTAAGCACACTTTTAAATAAGTGCCAAATAAATGAAAAGTCCCCAAAAAAGTTTATTTAAAAGAAAGGTTCCAAAAAATAAGCTAAATACTAGTCAAAAATTGACAGAAATATGATTACTTCAAAATTACAAATTAATAAATATGCAAATTCTTCCTAAGTCAAATTTATGCGATAAGAAAACTGTATGTGCTAAGATCACAATACAAAGCTGATCGACATTTCACATTATGTCACTGTTCTCCCATTTCATTCGTCAAAGTGAGCATTACGAGCCACAAGCAAAAATAAATCGAGCAAATTTAGTTACGAGTTTAGCAAGGAGCTAAGTTTACAAAGATGAAAGTTATAAATTTACCGTCGACTGTCGGTAGAGAGCAGAAATAAAAATCTAAGGTGAGTTTTCAAAGAAATTCAATATTATATTTCATAAGTTAGAAATAATATAAAAGAAACTCACCTTAGACCTTTAGAAAGTTGAATTTCCCAAATCCTCTACCGGCAGTGAACTGGAGGTCTATTCGGTACTTATCCGTCTCTTGGCAAATTTGGCAAGGGCCTGAGTCAGTTACCCGACTCTTAAAAGTGGCGGATCAGAACCAGGAATTAGCTAAAAACACAAAAGACCAACAGAACGCGGTTATAAAGTAAGGTTAGTTAAAAATTCTCCTTTCTAACTTCAACTACGCAGTTAAATAATCCTGTAAAAGTTAGCGAAATTTACGATAAATATACTAAAATAGATTGAGTAGAGGGTCCACTAAGATCATTTATTCAACAATACTTTACAAAAAGCCCAAGATGGCCCGGAACAATGATGAATACAATTTCTAAATCTAGATTAGAAATCTATAATAGATTAAAGTATTGTCGTCTAAATCATTGATTGAAAATCCCTCTAGAACATGAAAATTGTCTTTAAGACACTCCTAAAACAAAGAAATAAATTTGTTAAGTTAAAAGAAATTTGTTAAGTTAAAAGCGGAATGTGCAAAAAACCCAAATCACATTCCACCAAAAATAAAAATGGACTCTCACCTTCACGTGAAATTGGAGACCAAAGCAACCTTCCCGTTCGATTTAGAACCGGTCCAACTCGCATTCAAAGGAGTAGGAGGGAGACCATCAATTAAAATCACGATATTACTATCGCCCTCTATTCAAAGGCCAGTATAATAAAAATATTTCTATAGAAAACGACGTAAAACTAATACGCCTATAATTCTAATGATAGCTCCACCTATGTACAAAAGATCTAACTTCTAGCGAAATCCTACCTAGATACCGAAACCAAATCGCATGTATATTTGCATAAAAATCACTTTGCAATATAAAAATCTTAAAACATGAAAAACGATGTAGCGAATTATTTCGTTACAAACTTTATCATAATCGCAGCAAAATTATTAGTTATGCTACTAAAATAAGATATGTAAAACGACATTACTGGTTTGAAAATAATCTCCAGTATATTTTGATCACTTTTACAAAAAGAATCACCCGGAAGCTCTATCTTTACGTGTTCCGGGGATATTTTCGGGAATAAAATTTGTTTCGTTAATATCTCTGGTGAAAAAAAAAAGATAGAAAGTTGCGGTTTGCGCTGACTTCTTAGTAATAGTATCCTTTATTTAACTATGTAAAAAGAGATATAGCGTGCTATCTAAAATTTTCATGATAATGAGTAATAATTGTTCTGTTGTCAAACAACACCCTCTGGCGGCTATACCAAAATCGATTCGAACAAAATTTATAATGCAGGTTATTAAGTAAGAAAAGCTCTTTTAAACGAGCCCTAGTTTGTTTAATTCCGTTTACCCAAACCGGAGTAATCATAGTTTAAAGAAAAACAAGTTTGGTCTTCCCCCACCACCTTATTTTCATAGATAGAGCAAAGTCCTCGACACAAGAGAAATGGGGAACTTGCATAAAAATTAAATTTGAAAAATATTACTCACAAACATAATTTAATACTATTAAAAGAACCACAGTTCACAAAAAAACTGATTTTTTATTTTTGTATAATAAATATAAGCAATTTTAAACTGTATAATTCAAATTATTCTTGTAACGCGCCGTTCTTGGCTGGGACCGGTTGTGACGTCAAGTAGCTCGTTTGCCGTCGCACCTGACGGGCGGCAGAGCAGGGAACGTCTTAGCACTCTTAGCAGAGTTGTCCTTCAAAATGCCGAAAGTTTTTCTCTTGCTATTTTGCGGTGTTAAAACTAACAGTAGAAAAACTAGTTAATAAGTTTGTGTTGCTTCCATTGTTATTATTATTAGTATTAAGGCACATATTAAAGTACACATCAACACGGATTCTAACAAACACCGTCGCAATTCAACGACAAACAGTAATAAACGTAAATATTTTAATACTTATGGCAGAGTACAAATATACTACTAATCAGTAAGCCAAAGAAACGAGAAATGGAGTTTTTTATTTAGTTTTCTCCATATCGCCCACCTGCCAACCCATGCCACCTATCTAAAACCATCACTTCACAATACAGCAGCCAATACTTAAGCACACTTGGAAGTTAGTTCCATACAAGATGATCGCCAAACTACTTCTTGTTAAATATTCTAACGCCATTAGATAACATCGATCCCCAGCAGGGCATTTGACTTGCGTGGTCCCGTAGCTACGCATGTCGGCAAGCAGGGTCTATAAACACAATATGTACATACTTAATTTATAGTTATATTAGACAGTAAGAGTAGGGCACAATGACTTTGTATAATTCTATAAATAAATGATACTACGAATATACTTATTTATACCGTGCTTATGGCTGTCGTACTGCCTTCACTGACATTTTAAGATAACATGTCAATGACTGCCCTTCGATCGAACGAGCGGCGTGACGTCACGTGTCGTGAATGAATAGCTTGCGGTCACAACTCTAATTGTTTATTGCAAATTAAATATTGCGATTTGAGATCTGATATTTGGTGTGTGCTGTCTCTATAGGTAGGCAAATATATTAAAGAAATTAAAAAAAAAAGGTTAAAGTTCCCTATTCCAAATTTTCCAGAGATTACAATGCCGCTATTTTAAATTTATCTTATTTTTGAGAAAAAACTCTTTTCTGAATTGCCATAGTATTTGCGCCCCCTAGCGGTCGTCTTACGAACTTGAAAATAATTTGCAGCGATTTCTCTTGTCCAATTTACTCATCAATTTTTTTCGCGACATTCTTTGTTATTTGGACACCCGGTACAACGAACCGGTGTGCTCTTGCCGTCTGTCGCGACTGTCTGATAGGCGTTGCTGGGGCGGGACGTTGTGCGTCAAATCCTCGGAACATCTGCCGTGAAAATATCTGTAAAACACATATCTCGACCACATGTCTGCGGTGTTCCAGACTATCCACATCAGCACAGCTCTCTTCTGAACGGAATCTAGCAAGTTTAGGGTGTGCTTCGGTGCGGCCCCCCAGATGTGTGAGCAATATTCTAAGAAAGTCTTTCTTGCGCTTTGTAGAGCAAGAGCAGCTGCTGCGGTGTATACAGTTTTTTGTTGCGAAATAGCGCACCAAGCTTCTGTGAGGCTGATTTTGCGATGTTAGCAATGGGGTCATGCCAGGACATATTGCTGTTGACCGAGACACCCAATAGTTCGATGATGATGAAGGAATGGTCGATCCTGCCATAATGATATCAGGGCCCGCCTTATTGGCTTTCTTGGTAAACGTGGCTGCTTGGGTTTTTGCTGCATTGAACTGGACCAAATTCCTGTCGCCCAGGCTCATATCTTCTCCAGATCTTGATTAATTGTTGTAATCTGCTCCTGTTTGCGGTGATAAGTCTCAATCGCTGGTAAAGGTTTTTCTGATCTAAATTGGGAGACAAGAGTACTCTCATCTGTATAGCCATAAACAGGATTATTGGTTTGAGTCAGCGGGTTATTAATATAGATGAGGAAGAGAGTTGGTGAAAGTATTGCGCCCTGGGGCACTTCGGCATTAATTGTGAATGTGTCTGAGATGTGTCCATCAACTGCAACGTGCAGAGATCGGTTCTTAAGAAAACTGGCAAGCCAGCTGCAGAGAAACGCTGGCAGTCCGAAGGACGGCAGTTTGTTGGGCAATCCGTCATGTCAAATGCCTTTGAAATATCCAACGCCATCGCGCGAGATTCTCCGTAGTTCTCAACTGCCCTACTCCATATATGAGTGGCATAAGCCAGTATATCTCCTGTCGACGTCTGTTTGCGGCAGCCGTATTGCTTATCGCTAATTATTCTGTTTGTCTCGAAGTACTTGAGTAGTTGCTGATTGACTCCATGAATTTGGAGATTATTGGAAGTAAGGCAATTGGGCGATAGTTTGAGGGCATTGTTTTTCTTGCCTTTTTTGGAACATGTTGTATGCGAGCGACTTTCAAGAAGATGGGTAGATCCCTTTTCGGTAAGACAGAGAAAAAAATCTGGAAAAAATGGGTGTTAGTCCGTTGGCGCAGTTTCTTTAACACATTGCCAGGTATTCCATCCGGCCCTGATGTCGTTTGCGTATCTAACTCTTTGATGACTTTATGAATGTCACGGTGGTGAAACTCAACTTCTGTCATGGTAGTGTTGATGTTGGAGTACGATGAAAACATTTCGGCGAGTATGTTTGCTTTTTCCTTAGCTGTAGTTACCGTGACGCCGCGTTCTTCCATCAAAGTTGGACGAGACGTTTTTGTAAAGTAATTACCTACTGCCTTTGCTATCGACCAGAAATTCCTAGAGCCACTGGGGCATTATATTCCCAAAGTGGATCCAAGTTTCTTTGCAAAAGTAAAGCATAGCCATAGGACTCAATTCCCATATATATTTTAAGTCATGTGCTAATAAGCCGGGAATGGGGTAATCTATTCACAATCTCATTCAGAACAAGATGATGTGTAAAGGTTAAAAAAATGATTTGGGTATTCACTGTGTATGTCAGGTTAAGGAACATGAATTCCTTTTTTACTTATGAGTTACGCTCTGTAATAATGTCTTGTCATATATGAATACAATATATATATCTAAAGTTATAATGGATGCACTAAAACTGAAATAGTGAAAACTCTTAAGTCGCAAATTGTTTTACATTTTGTATATTTTAAAAGACATATTGTTGTCAGAAGAAATATTTTGGTTTAGATGAAAATCATTTCCAATTATACTCATTATTTTATTTTGCGACGCAGCTCCCATTCTTGAGTCCTAAAACGTACATAAAATGTAGTGCAATCTTGTTAAGTCTACGTGAAGAATTATATTAAAGTAACATTATTTGCTAATTCGTAGTATACACCGTGTCTCTCTCTCATATAAGAATGCATAGTGCAAATTTCATAACCCATCAGAAATACGAAATTGGGACAATCGATTTATAGCCCAATTATATACTGTCGAGAAAGTTCGAAAGTTTCCTGAGTTCGAAAAAATCGGAAATTTTAGTGATGTATTTATTTCTCCTTCATGTTATGACAATCTTCTCAATTTTTTAAAATCAAATCTGTATTTTTAAATTTTTCAGAAGCCTTTGTTCTTCCATCAAGTATATATTACGCTCCACTTATCAATACACACGTATTAAACACGAGTCGGGAATCTTCCAATTCTGCCTAAAACATATTATGGGCATATTTTACTTACATGTTAATTTATGGATTAGTGTGTAATACAATGGGTGTTGCATATTAGAGGCGGGCTGCCTAAATAGCGATATCGAAAACGGGCCCCATCTTTTCGAAAGTGAAATGTATTTGACATTATCTTAAATAATGTCCAGAATAATGACATCTTGAAAGCAAAAGAAAATTTTGCAAATTTGTCCCAATTTAACTGATCCATGCTGTAATAGATATAAGCTGTATATTATGTTTGAAAAACCCTTTGTAATGGGTGATATATTCGATTTTTTATTACAGATTTTACCGCAAAAACTTTCAGAAAAGTCTTTCTGGGTGAAAGCGAAAGAAGAGGAGTTGGCTGAGCCTGATATTTTAGATGGTTTAGCCAAGAAGTTCTCATCGAAACCTATCAAAATGGCTGAAGATACGACTGATAAGTGAGTCATTTATTATAACTTTTGTAAAATTATTTTTAGAAGTAGTCGATGTAAAAATATGCAAATTCTTCACAATAGGTTTGTTTGCCGATTGTTTTATAGACGTGTTATCGAAAATTCATAGTTCAGTCACAGTAAAACTAAAATAACCAGAACGCCCACTTGGCAAAATTTCATTCAGTATTATATAACTGTGATCTCGAACGAAGACGGCCGCGTTATACGCGTCATTATTGATATGATTTACATATAAATATCATTGAGAGATCGGAACAAATTTTTGTGGTTCTGTAGTTTTAGACTGGGTATAGGGATCTGCAATTCAGTTGCATCATTACCTAAGAGAAGATCTGCCAGTGATCTCTGCTTTATTTATAATGTACTAAAAGGCTTGATTGAGTGTCCACTGTTGCTAGGATCACTTTTGGTATTCCCAGTCGTGATTTGAGAAGTGAAAAAAATGTCAATCTAGCCTCTCATGGTACAAATTATGGAGTAAACAAACAGTCCACTAGATCGCTGTCTTACCTTTCTTAATGACCACCCCTCGGCTTGGTTCATCTTTAAAGAGAAATATTTTGGGTTCACGTTAAGGATTCTTGCTATGATTAGTATTGTCGGAATGTTGTGGCATGAATTTGTGATTGGTTCTTAAATTGTAGTTCTTTCATTTATTGTGTTGAGTTGTTATCGGAAGTAATTGCACAAGTGCATCAAATTACCGATAATTTTGCATGACAGCGTGTTGTCTAAAAACTGCATGACTTCATTTTCATATTTTGGAGAAAAATATGAAAATGACCGAATGCAGTTTTTCTAAGACAACACGCTCGAATGCAAAATTATCTGGTTATTTTGATGCACGAGTGTAATTCGGGGGAATATTTCTCGAATAAGGACATGGTTTAAAAAAATACTTTTTTATTCTTTTTTTAATACAAAAACGTACATGTAACTGTAAACAAAGTAAAGAGACGATTTTTTTAATCCGAAACGAGGCATTTTTAATAATATATATTCACTTGACTTTGACGTTATTTATAAATTGTCCCTGTCATCGTCAAGTTTACAATGGAATTACCATAGATACGTACGATGCAATTATCGCTGTGTTCTTTCGGTTTCTACAGTGCAATTATCGCAGTAATTTTCCGAGAATTGCACTCCTCTAATGGGATTTTTTATACATGAGGGAAATATTCAGTATAACCTACCCGGGTCGATTCAACATCTTTGAATGAGATAAGTAAAGTTGTGCTTTGTCTTTATTTTACCAATATCAGTTAAAATAGATTAAAAAGAAGACCAATACCTACGTTATGTTATTATTATATCTTGCACAATTTTACTTACCCCGAATGCGCTTTGACGAAACACAGTTAGGGAAATTTGAGGGAAAGGTGCGTCATATAAATTAAACCACAGATTCCTAATACGCCTAATTTATTAGAGAAAAACGTGCCGTACTCAGCCTGGAATTCCCGACCGGAAAGAGTACTGCAGAGAAACCCTCGATCTAAATTCCTAAACCGAATTATGCTGTAGAACATTTATTAGTATAATAAAAATTAAATTACTGTCTCTTGTACCACAATTCGTAGTTCCACACTTGTAACAATACATTTAAAACTGAAGGGATTGTTGTTAGTTAGCCAGACGCGGCCGCTGGCGGGTACTGAGGTCCTGGAATACGGAGGCTACCCAGCTATTTAGTTGCAATTTGGGCCAATATCTCTAGAATGATCATTACATTTATAACTAGGATATTCTCCCGTCAGGGTAGGAAATGGTTAGTATAGATTCATCAAGGCCCTGGCGTACACTCACTCATACTAAAATTAAAATCCTAGCACGATAATTCAGCAAATAATACATTTTCTGTTTTGATTTAAAGCAGTGTTGTTCACAGCATAAAACGATTTCATTAAATTCGTGTCTATGTATGGGGAACTCGAAAACCGTAAGAGATACAGTTTCGAGTAAATTAAGGCAAAATTGCGCATTTAGGTGCCCAACAATATGCCGTTTAGAAAGTTTTAAAATTTCGAGTATTTACGGAGATATCCGAAAAAAAAAACGAAATTTTGGCAAAAACCGTTTTATTTTTTTCCTGGGCTTATTTAAAAACGGATTTTAAATTTAATTGCACTTTTGCATTGCCACTTTTTCCGCTCTATCCAATGATGATATCCAGTTTGAACTCCGACGTTTCGTCTTTAAGGGATCATCATCAACTTTCTTTTTTGAAATACGAACTTTAATTTTTTTTTATCGTTTTTCAGATGGTATTGGCGTTATAAATATGAGTTATGTGTTTTTATTTATTTTTTTTTATTTTTGTTATTATTATTTTATTGTTTTTATTTTGTATATTTTGCTTGGCGTAACTTTAAATAATTTAAGGAAGGTACTTTTGAAATTTTTATATTCTATAAAAACTTTTTATTTGTTTTTTGTGTTAGGTGGAAAATTTGAGCCAGTATTAAAAATTAAAAATAGTAATACTATTTTTTACGAGAATATGGCCATGAACTATTACTCAAACAAGTTGCTTAGTGCAAAGATAAAATTATTATTTCTTTTAATTTATAAGCAAAATTCCAATAGGTGTGTTTTTCCATCAAAGTACCTTACCTATCACGTAGTATGATTATAAATTGTTGATGTTCTCTGTTGAATAAATTTTTCAATGGGTTAAAAGTTGAAAATATTTTATCTTTGCACTAAGCAACTTGTTTGCATAATAGTTCATGGCCATAATCTCGTAAAAAATAATTTTACTATTTTTTATTTTTAATACGGGCTCAAAGTTTCCACTTAATACAAAAACAAAATAAAATGTTTTTATACAATATAAACATTTCAAAAGTACCTACCTTAAATTATTTAAAATTTCGCCAAAGCAAAATATATAATTTAAAAAAATATATAAAAATAAAAAAAAAATAAAAACAAAATACAAACAAATACTCATATTAATAACGCAAATACCATCTGAAAAACAAAAAAAAAATTAAAGTTGGTATTTAAAAAAACAAAGTTGATGATGATCACTTGAAGACGAAACGTCAGATTTCAAACTGGATACCATCATTGGATAGAGCGGAGAAAGTGGCAATGCAAAAGTGTAATTCAATTTGAAATCCGTTTTTAAATAAGCCCAGGAAAAAAATAAAACGATTTTTCAAAATTTCGTTTTTTCCCGGATATCTCCGGAAATACTCGGAATTTTAAAACTTTCTAAACGGCATATTGTTAGGTACCTAAATGCGCAATTTTTCCTTAATTTGACCGACACTGTATCTCTTACGGTTTTCGAGTTCCCCATACATAGACACGAATTCGAGCCACCCTGTACACAGGCTATGATACCATCAAATATGAATTATACATGAGAATAAAAGAAATACTTGTGCCAATTATGTTAATATCAATATTAGTTTCATTTTACTGACAATATTATAAGTTTCATTTTACTGACCTGTAATACACGATAACCATTCACTAAATAAACTGTTCACTGCGCCAATTTCAGACTATCTATCAACAAGACTTTAGCGATCAGACCGCAGGGAGCTCCGAGCGTCATGCAAAAGTAGGGGCACGTATTACAATAAGTAATATTTCACCTTTCATATAGCCCTCCGCTCGCTACCGCTCGCTACGGGGGCTCAAGAAAAGGAAACTAACCAGGGGCTAACCCAAACGTAACCCAAGACATACCTAAATTCAAGAAAAAAACTGTTTGCTAACCAAAACTAACCCATGGCATACCCAAATTCAAGTTTTGGTTAGCAAACATTTTTTTTCTTGAATTTAGGTATGTCTTGGGTTACGTTTGGGTTAGCCCTTGGTTAGTTTAATTTTCTTGAGCCCCCGTAGCGAGCGGTAGCGAGCGAAGGGCCATACGAAAGGTGAAATATTACTTATTGTAATACGTGCCCCTACTTTTGCATGACGCTCGGAGCTCCCTGCGGTCTGATCGCTAAAGTCTAGTTATCTATCCCTTTTCTCGGGCGATACGCTTTCGGATCTCCTCGAAAAAACCTCGCAAAACCCGACTTCAATTTATCACTTGTTTTTCTCTGTTTCTTTCTTTATATCCATATATAGGGTGTCTCAAAATTGAATGTATCAGGTCTAATGAAATAATATTTTAAATAGGCGGGTTACCCCAATCTATTGGTAAGTGTCATCATTCAGCATAAAACAAAACTAAGATAAAACATAAAAGTGTCTATAATCATGAACGCATAAGACAAATCCAGAGTAAAACATAAATAATATTTTTATTTCACTATGACAAAACCACAGAAAAGCTTACACTTTCTGACCAAGCCTCTGCGCTTCGAGTGCCGTTACACACTGACTGCGGGATGGATGCGCTAGGCGGTCACCAATTACTTCGCTGGGTATTTTAGTTTTACTGTGATTCAGTGACTAATAAAGTAGACTATAATGTTGTTCCCTTGCACGAGTGTGTGTTTTTAAGATCTAACAAAATATTTAACTATGTATATGCAAACGCGTTTAAAACAATGCGCAATATGTGTTTGAAAAATGAATCTTAAAATCTTAAGATTCTATCACATAAAAAGATTAAAATAAAGCGGAAAAAGGTTCATAATGTAGTAGATATACTGTACTTGTTCCTTATTTTTAGAAAATATACTAGCTAGATTTTTAAATATTTGTTAGAAAAATAAAGATAGGATATAGTGCTTCCTTAGAACTAATTTAAACTGCCAACGTAATGAAAGGTGACCGTTTCAAACATTAATTCCTGTTTGAATACTGATCACTGAGAATCCTTGCACACTGATGTTGAGCTTAGGCTGAAGACACTCCTTTGATTTTAATAAATTTTACATATATTTCCGTCTAATCAATTGCAGGTGGGCATAAACAATTATTTACATGCGGATATGGTCAAAACGATTTAATCCCAAATAAATAGTATATTATGATATAAGTGTATAAGAGGGCCTTTAAAGCACGCGCGACATATTTCAAAGCACGACGCGCAGCGGAGTGTTTTGTAAGTCGCAAGGGCTTTAAAGGCCTCTTATACACGTATATCATACGCTATTTTTTATTACGAATGCATCATAATCTCAAAAATGTTTTAAATATTAAAGTTAAGGGATATATTGACGAATATATTAATCTGTCACATTTGACATGATCAAATGTTTCTATAGCAACCTTTAAAAAAGTACGCGCACCATAAACATCATTTTAAGCACGCTGCAGCGTGCGATAATCGTTGATTATGATGTATGCGTAATAAAAAAATTATTATGTGCAGCGACGAGAAGAATCGTGATTATAAAGTTCATTGATTTTCGGATGTCGAAATTAAAGGTATATTTAGCAACGTGAAGTTGTAACTTATTTTTAGAGCAGTAGGAAGGTATTAGGCTAAATAATTCCTGCAACATAGTAGTTTGTAAAAGTATTAATACGCAAGGGCATAATAAAACAAAATGATTTTCAAAAGAAACTAAAAATAACATTGAATAGATTCTGCGGTCGGATCCTTGTGAAACATCGTTGAATAATAATACTAGGGATAATCAGTACTCTGCTTTTAGATGTTTCAAAATAATTTAATGATATTTTTCTCTACATTTGTTTCGGCTTGATGAGGCCTTTATCAAGACTAGTTGAATACTAAAATCTAAATTGTTATACCGTACTAAACCGCCTGACGGTATTTTGTTTTTATTGCACTGTCAATTATGCAGGTCAGTTGGTCGTTCGTATTTAAAACGTCTGTTTTTTGTGACTTTCGGATTTCTAGGTACTCCAGAAGGTTCAGCCTTTTTTTGCTTTTTGTTTCGAACCAAAAGCAACAACAAAAAGCAAGCGAAACAAAAAGCAAAAGATTGAATCTTTTGGAGTACCTAGAAATCCAAAAGTCACAAAAAACAGACGTTTTAAATACGAACGACTAAGTGACCTGCTCTACGCCGGCATAATTGACAGTGCAATAAAAACAAAATACCGTCAGGCGGTTTAGTAGGGTATAACAATTTAGATTTTAGTATTCAACTACTCTTGATAAAGGCCTCATCAAGCCGAAACATATGTAGAAAAAAATATCTCATTAAATTATTTTGAACAAAACTAAAAACAGTGTACTAATTATCCCTAGTATTATTAAAAATAACATTGTACTGAAGAGCTTGGAACAGTTATAAATTAATATTCCTTGTTAGCATCCCTGGTTATCTCATTCTTAGTTTCAAATTTCTAGAAGTCTAAAAGCGTGTATTTATGTAGACTCAAAATTAACATGGAATGAGCAGATCGAAGCAGTGTGCACCAAACTTAGCTCCCTAATTTTCTTGTTTAGGAAACTTAGACCTCATGTTTCAGATTTTACACTTTTCTCTTTATACTATGGTCATGTATATAGCAAATTATCATATAGAATTATATGTCGGGGCAATGCTGCTACCTGCTGGCAAAGCTTTCTTATGCCAGAAACACATTTTAAGAATTATTGCACGGGTTTCTAGGAGAGTGCATTGTAGAGATATTTTTATACAATATGAAATATTAAGTTTACCGTCAATCTATATTTATGTTAGTGCCATGTGTATTAAAAATCTAGAGGGTGAATATCTGTCAAGATCTACAGTACACAACTATAATCCTCGGAAAAAAGAACAACTTTGTACTCTCCAGTGTAGATTACACTGCACTTATAACGGCCCGTACGCGACATGTATACGTATTTATAATGGCTTACCGCCGGATATTAAAAATATTAAACCAGTTAAGCTATTTAAAAACCAATAAAAATCATATTTACAGACCAGGGCTTTTTACAGTGTAGATGAATTTTTAGGCTTGTGACATATTATGTTATATTTCTGTTCATTTGGCGAATCCTATATTACAGTATGACCTACCATGTAATCATATTTGCGATCTTTGGATAATAAACCATTTCATTTCATTTCAAAACTGAAGTGTTTAGAATATGAACCTAAAAATCGCTTTAAACAGGCGCTAGTTTTTCGGCCTCTTACAAACTAACCCAAACCCCCCTTTCGTAGACCTAAAAGTAAGTTCTAGTTTTGATAAATATTTTGTACCTGCATTCTATAGCGGCGATCACTGTAGTAAATACGATAATCCAATGCCTGTTCCTTGAAACCATTATCGTGTGTATAGTTTACTCTAATCAAACACTAAATAAACGCCCCACACAGATTTTTTTTAATTCAAAATTTATATCAAGCTTCACTTATTGTAATAACGTACAATGCGAACCCTCACAGCGGGTTAGAAGGGAAAATCCCTCATCAAAAAATTTGAACTTGATAACGCCTAGTAGGATACCTTTTAAATAAAAGCATTTCTGTACTTTTGGAACTCATCGTATATTTTGAATTATAGTTATGTCTAAATGCATTAGAAATCATCCTATAATTATTTATTTTTTAAATATTATATTTTTTCTTCATTTTTAAGAAATAGCAATTCTGGTACCTTGAGGAAAGTGAAGGAATTGAAAGTGTTGGACGGAAAAGCTGCACAAAATATTCTTATCTTACTGAATGGTAGCTTGAAACATGTGCCGTATGATGACATCCGGAAAGCTTTGCTTAGATGCGATGAGACTGTACTAAGCGAAAACGTTACTGAGCAGTTAATACAGGTAAATGCTAAATATAGAATTAATGCACCCTTCAGTATTGTTAACAAGTCACTTAAAGCCAAGTACGGTGATGCCTGGGTATTTGTTTAATTCTTTGTGTTGTCTCTGAGATGGCGTGAAATTTATTTGTAAAAATGTTCCCTTGTGATTCTTTTGTATATTTCAAACATAATCGTCTTACTCCAACATTTGGAGACCAAAATGATACATTTCGTTCTTTCTGAAGTGCCGTAACTGTTTTTTTTTTCACTGGAAAAATCTGTTTGTATGTTTTTTTATGATTTCTGTAGATACATGGTTATTTAAGCTGTAAATATTTGGTCCTACCTTTCGTTCTGCAAAACCAGCTTTCAGGTTTTCTGGGACGATACACTTTCGCAACACATTACACGTGTATCACTAATTATTTGTATGTTCTTCGTCTTTGCACATGAACTGTGGCAAACACTCAATGTATGCATATTTGCGTTTTGTATGATATTTTCTAAGCACATTGTTTTGATACATTTGCGCATTTTTAGCTTGTAACGCTTTCATTATCACTCACGCCATCTTGGTGGCGTTAATACATGATTACTTTGTAATTTGGACCTCCCCTTATATTGCGTTAAATGGGAGATATTTAAAGTTACATTTAAAAGACTTCCTTTTTTTTATGTGTGTGTGTGTCACCGGCCACGAAAGGCTATAAGGCCTTATATATACCCGTGAGGATGCGGTGACCTGTTATATTGCTTATACCGTCAACGTTGTCCAAGTATCGAAACATGCGCACTTTGTGCACTTCACGACACTTTTAGACAACGCGGTAGTACTTCCACGGTCGTTATTGTAGAACTGCAATAACTACTACTTTTGTGGCTCTCCGGCCGGGAGTCGAACCATGGTCTCCCGCGTGACAGGCCACTATACTACCTATTCGACGCTTGTAGAGAGCAGATGTAAAATCACGAGTGTGTCGAGTAAATTTAATTTAATCGTCATTTGACGTGTTTTGCGGAAGAATTGGTGGCTTAAAACTACCCCAAAGACTTGTGTACGTAAATAAGAGACTAAGGGATAGTGTAATCCGGAGTGGTGAAGCGGATTTGCGGGGCGAGGAGTGCGAGCTGGGAACGTCGAGCGAGCGGGGACCGGGAAACAACAGCAGAGGGAAAAATACCTAGTGCGGTATGAGCAAGTGGGCAGCTGACGAACTTACCATTATTCGTGAGTATCTTGGACAGAAAAATGGCCCAATTACTTCCGAAGACCATATTATCATACAACGACAAATTCCTAGAAGATCGATGGCAGCGGTAAAGAAAAAATGCCTTGAGTAAAGAATGCCAACAATGCGAAGAATCCGAATGTAAATAACGCAGATAAGCAAGGACCCGAGAAATGGACAATAGAAGAAGAAAAAAGACTGGTTGCTGAATATACTGCCAGACCTGAAAAGCAAATAACACATAGACTAAATGCAATTTTGGGAACATTTCCAAGCCGAACGCAAAAAGCGTTGGCGACAAGATTGAGAGAAAAATACCCCGACTACTACTATCGAAAAAAAACAGCAATAGAAGACGAAGATACCGAATCCGAGGAAGAAAATGCACGAGATGATGTAGACAAGAGGACCTACAAGGCTCTGAAAAGCCAAGGAATAACCAAGAGTTTGCAGTAGAACCCGCGCTGGAAACGCAGATTGATGAAAACGACGAGGAAACAGTGCAACTAAGGACAAAATTTGAAAAAATCCTTTCCAAAACTGGAAAAGTGAAGAAAAAAATAAACAAATTCTTTATAAATCCGCAAACCCAAGTCCAGGTCGACAAAATTAATATGATTCTGCGGGCAAGAACCCTGGAAATTCAGCGCCAGAAGCAAAAAGTCTCCCAAGAAAGAACAAACATAAAAAAAATCGATTTACATAGCAGGACTACTTTTGTAGGAAACAGTTGGAAGACAAAGCAACAAATCCATACCGAAATTCGTGGGAACCAACAAAAAAAATTAAAAACTGGAAAGACATGTGGCTAATGCAGACAAAATACCTAGTGGCGCTCCATTCAACAACAAATTGAAAAAAGAAGCAAACATAATGAGAAAACTGAAAATGGGCCTTAAACAATACATAATTACCACCAAGGACAGAATAAGAAATCTCCAGGAAAAAAGCCAAATCCAGAAAGAACAAGCCGCTTCACAAGAGCTAAGATTCCGATTCATGGAAAGACCCACAATAAAAATCTGAATGAGGCTGAAAAGAAATCACCGGAACTAGCCAGGGTGGAAGGGTCTTATACTAGCATATACGGCCCTGGACAAGATACCCAAGACACCCCAATATTGCACGGCTGGCTGGCAAAGCTCCAGAAGTTTTGCTCAGGAAAAAACTTTGAAGGTAAGATAGTCACCGCCAGGTGAACGGAAAAAATTAAAGAGGCCATACGAAAAGCAGCACCATGGAAGGCGCCTGGACAAGACTGCATTCCAAATTATCTCTACAAAATACTTCCAAGCGCGCAGAAATACCTCCTGGAATTTATTATTGGTACTTTCCAAGGCCGCTACCAACTTCAAGAAGTCGATGTAAGAGCGAAGGTTACACTACTCTATAAAAAAGGCGATGAGAGCGAACTATCGGCCCATCGCTGTTTTGAACACAGACTACAAAATCCTGACTTCAAAAATAACCCCATCCATTGAGAACGTTATTCCAGACTGGGCCATCCCCGAAGAACATCTGGCAAGGAGTGACACATGGGGTACGGTACATGGTATGCTGTGGGACACGTCCATAACTCAATTAGCGAGACTCAGAAGGAGAAAACACTATTCAGCGTGGTACGATTTTAAAAAGGCCTTTGATTCAGTTTCCCACCGACAACTGCGAAGACTAATAGGAAACCTACCTCTGCACAATAACCGCAAGAACGTCCCCAGAGGCTCAATGAACCTATGGTCAATTCAAGTTTTGCTAGCAAAGGCAAAAACTAAACCCATATATGTTAAAAAAAAGGGGGTATACCAGGGTGATTCCATAAGTCCGCTACTGTTTAAGCTGCTGACAGCTAGTGTAATCGACCATGTTAAGACTAGCGCCGCTATCAATAGAGAAACACCAAATTTTGGCATACATGGACGACATAAAATGCGATATCAGCACAAAACGAGACCTCAAAGTAATTACTGGAGGACTAAGAGAAGCCGCTGACGAGCTTGGACTGCGGCTGAATGAGGCGAAATGTGGCGTCTTTTCCAAAAATGGTAACGAAGGCATGGATGCCTTTCCTGCCTACAGTCAGATAAGGATACCAGTACCTCGGTCTGGAACAATTGGAAAGGTACACTGCCAGAAACGTCGACATAAAAACGGAAAAACGCCTGCAAAAAAAACAAAAATTGTGTTTCAGTCAAACCTAACAACAGGACAGAAGGTACAACTGTTTAACTCCAGCGTTGCTCCTGCAGCAAATTACGTCCTTGGAAACCTCTACCCAAACGAAAAGCGGGCCACTAAACTGAAGCACTGCAAAGAAATCGACACCCAAGTGCGCAAAATCTTGGTTGACCTTAACATTAAAAGAAAAACTACTGCTAATGCCGGGGTGTACATAAGCACCAAAAAGGGTGGATTGGGACTTGCCTCCATTGGACTGGAAGCAGAAATCCAATTTATTAGGAAAGGATTCTATCTACAGGCCCATCCACAAATGCAGGAGTGCTTACAGGTTGTCGGGTTGGAGAAACTCTATCGCCGACTGGATGCAGAACATGCACTATGCAAGAGTAGCAAAACCATCCCCATTTATGGACAGTTGGAGACTACCTACTTAATTCAACTGCAGAGGAACAACAGCACGGCCTGGGCTCAATTCCTGGAACAAGAAGAAGGTGCAGTGGACGAAACAGCATTAGTTAGACAGGAGCTCACGACGTGGTAGTGAGCTCCTGTCTAACTAATGAGTATATTTCAAGGTATGACAACGTGGTCCACTGGCCACTAAAGGCCATCGTGTTCATGATGGGGGGCCCAGGTGATGTCCGCGAGGGAATCCAGTTCGGAAAGGCTACACTGAACGTCAATTTTGCTTCGGGGGAAAGGGAAGTCGGGATACGAGCAGGAAATACAATTTTTAACAGAAAAGAAATTATATCACAACAAACCGGATATAATGTTAACCCTATCCAACCCCAAAACTATTGTCCTGGTCGAAGTGTCGGTTGGCCGCATCCAAAACTACAGGTTGCAGGAAAGGATAAGGAAAACGAGATATGCGATCAAGTCTACGGTCAAGGTCGACTATAACAACGTAGACCAAATCCAAAGGGACCTCAACCTAGTGACGGAGCTGGAAAAAATACACAGATGCCCGGTTCACCTAGCAACATTCGTGGTGGGCTGCTATGGAGAAATCATACAGACTGAAGACCATATAAATCTCCGAAAAAACCCTCAAGGAACAGTGAGTGCTCCATGACTAACTATCAACTTCAAGCACTAATTAATAAGTGCTGTTACAGTGTGGCAATGTGTACGTCGTAAATACTGCTAAAGAGATTCAATGCAGGACCAGGGCAATGACTGTCCATGTGATTTTGTGCAGGACTTTGTCTAGAACTTTTGTACATTCTCTGTGGAACTTTTTGTAAAAGTTTTCGAAGCATTTTGTTCTTTTCTAAACTGTAATTGAAAATTAACTTGAAAAAATACTATGATACCTTATTTAATCTAGATTTTAGTATTTTAAAATTTGTCGGTTTTGTGATATTATTGTATTGTTTTATAAGGATTGTTTTGTAACATATGTATAGAGCAATATTGTCAATAAAGAAATATACTACCGGAGAGTAGTAAATCAAAACAATGAATGTTTAATCTGTTTCAATTTATTTCGTGCTTTTACAAATACAGCATACACTTGACAACATTTTACAATATTGCACGCTAATCATAAGAACTAGCTGATAAGATTATAGAAATATTACACACGAAGGCCGAAATCTCAATACATGCTAAAATTCATAGTTCAACAAATCCTCACACCGATTTTTGTTCTAATAAAATGTGTTATTTTTTCATGGAAAATGTTTATAGATAAATTTTTAAAATGTTTAATGGAAAACTTAAGGACTTATGGTAAACTAAAATATTATGAAAAAATTGCGTGCGTCACTTTTTATGTTGACCTGTTTATTATCTTCAAAATTGATGGTGACATTCTGCATCAATCTTGCTTTGTGAACTCAAAGGCAGCACAATTTAGATTTGGTTTGTTAGAAAAGTTTACTTACGCTTACATTGACACAGTCTGTTTGTTGTGGTAGCCTTCGTTAGCTCTTATAATCCATTAAATAGGCTTAATTTTTAGGCCAGATATCATATTCTATGTAATATCGATGTCACTTAATCTACTAGTAAGTTAGTTATTATGTCGTAATGTTAATTAATAAATTATGAGTTTTTTTTTAATGTTTCAGTACTTACCACCTACTGACCAACTAAACAAACTGCGGGAATTTAAAGACAAATATAAGGAGCTGCCGGAAGCTGAGCAGTTTTGTGTAAAAATGTCTGAAGTTAAAAGACTGTTACCTAGGTTAAAATCCCTTAGTTTTAAGCATCATTATGTTGAGATGGTTAACGATACGAAACCGGTAAGTAATCTATTTATAAATGCTTCTTGAATTAAAATAATTTTGATGTCAGTGAACAGAAGAAAAACTTGGAAAACTCATCCAGACCTGTTTTAGGTGAAAACAACCTTGTCTGCCATCATATAGCGTATATGAGAATGAGTTAGGCTGTACTTACCACGTCCAGTGGCAACTGATTTAATTATATTTCAACATATAGGAAATATGCCTTGAAATTAGCAGTAAATATTAAAATATTTACTTAAAGAATAGGTCAATCAATCGCCATGTTTACCAATAGATATACAATATGCACGCGGTCCTAGTTTGAATCAAGGCTGTGGCATAGGCAACACACAGCTAGATAGTATGTTCATCAAGTTGTTTCTTATGGACATTAATTTCTTAGTTAAGCTAAGTAGTGGTAAGCATACAGAGTGCCAGCGATACCCAAAAGAGAAATACTAATCTGGAGCAATACATTATCGCGGATTCAATCAAGAGGATCGATTAATCAGAACAATAAATAACATAATTATGTCCAAAAGAAAAAGAAATACCCTGGTAACAAAATGTTTAAATTAGCATTATTTATCTTACAAATGTTTGTCCCTTTTCTCCACCTGTATGTACAATTGTTTGGAAAGTAGAGCCACTTCGGCTCTGGCTCCATGGTTTAAACAGCACAATTGCTGGTTTAGTGACCCTAACGATGCTGAAAAACCTTAAAGAAACTGGAAAACGGTCGACGATTCAACAAAGCTGCCCCTGTTGTCAAGAACAAACAAATCTGAAAATAGTAAATGTAAATAACAGTAAAAAGCTCGTGCAAAATTGTCAAGTTTTGAATTGACTTTGACAAGATAACAATAATAATACCATAGCGTATAATTACTGGTTACTGATCTTTTAGATTTGTGTGATATTGAGCTTTTATTAGGTAAATAATTCATTCGTTTGTGAGGTGTTATATATCTACAATTTGGCGTTATCCGTGTAGGAAGAATTCAATGATTTTTGTTAAAAGATTTAGTTATTTTTTAACTGTCCCTTATCAACTTCAGGTTTTAGCAAAGGTAACCAGTTGCTACCAAAACTAACAGAAGTTGAAGCAACACATTCATCTTTATTTAAAGCATTAAAGCACTTTCTTTAATTTTACGTTTTTTAGATGATAATTTCTTTGCTAAGATACTTGAAGCGTTCCATTGTATTCTGTGATTTTTATCAAATGCATATTGACAAATATGTGATTTGTGAAATTGTGTATTTTTAATATAAGTTTACTGTTCTTTTATACATTTTGATAATGGTCTGCAGGTTTCACCTATATAAAATTTGTTGCATTCACATGGTATCTTATAGATAACACTTTTAGTAATTTCATTTTCATTGAGTGGTTTTGTTTTTGTTAGTTTGAATCTAAGTGTGTTTTCTGTCTTAAAAATAGTACGAATGTTAAATATATTACCTATTCGTTTCATTTTGTCTGATAAACCAGGAATATAAGGAATAAAGAGGTTCATGATGGGTCTATTTTGATTTTGTCTAATATTTGGTTGATCAAACTCTATAAAGCATTTTTGAATGAAATCAATAGGATAGTTATTATTAATCAAAACATTGCATAAAAATTATTTTTCTGTGTTGTAATTTTGATTGTTACAAATTACTTTCATTCGATCATATAGATTTTTACGATCCCCTTTTTAACCATTATTGAATGATTTGATTTGATTTGTGCTGTTTACACCCTGGAGCCAAAGCCGTAGTGGCTCTACTTTCCAAACAATTGTACATGCAGGTGGAGAAAAAGGCAAACATTTGTAAGTTAAACATGAAACCTCCACCACAATATAAAATATATCAAAATTAGCATTGTTGCTGTTTGTATTTTTAGGTTATAATAGCTAATTTATGCAAATTGTGGATAACATAAGCTAGATAGATAAACTTTGTCAAATAAAGTTCATCTTTAAAAATATTTCTCACTCAGGGAGTGACGCCCCCACCATTCCGAGTTGCCATGGGATATGGCTCATCAAATCCCATAGTCCTCCCCCAGGCTGGAGAATACCAAAGTACAAAGTCTGGGGCCGATCAATGACAGTTTGTGACAAGAGGGGCTGCATTGTATTGGCTGGCAGGAACGTCAAACTGGTGAGAGGAGTTTGATTACGGGGAGTGACGCCCCCGCCATTCCGAGTTGCCATCGGATGTGGCCCATCAAATCCCATCGTCCTCCTCCAGGCTGGAGAACACCAAAGTACAAAGTCTGGAGCTGATCACTGGGGAGTGATCCAACAAACCCCATTTTTACCCCTGTCAGACTAGGGACCGCCAAAGGAATGAGTCTGAGACCGATGCTTCGAGTGGAAGCGGCCCTAGGTGGTAGATGCATAAGCCTACTCGCATCGTCCGGTGAAAGACCACCCCACCAGAATTGGGAAGCGCTAAGTGGTTTTCCCAAATCACGTTCCGCTTTCGCGCTGGTGGTCCCGGGTTCCACAGTAGGAATATATGGACATGATGGTGCTTCCAGGATCAAAATATTCCGGAAGTAAACTCCCCGGCCATTCGGATCTCCGGGCGCTGGGTGGCCCTGGGAGCCCTTCATTCCGCATTTCACATACAGCAAAAATACCGAACCAATTTAGAATAGATTTCTGCAACATAAGAGGCCTAAATACAAACATAAATTCGGTACACCAACATCTACAAGCAAATAGACCACACATATTAGCCCTTACAGAAACACAAGTATGTTCTACAACAACAACAGTGAACTATCTCTATCCTGGTTACGACTTACATACCCGATTTAGATATAAGTTCGGAATATGCCTTTTTGTCCGAAGCGACCTTTCATGTCACCGCGAGGAAACACTCGAACCGAACAACCTTGACGTCATGTGGCTCAAGTTCACCGCCAAGGGATTAACCAAGTTTATATGTTGTCTCTATCGCCCTCCGAGCGATAGAGCCTACCAAAGCTTTTTCTCAACACTAGCTACCACCTTTGACTCAATACAGGTCGATCACCCCAGTTCAGGAATAATCGTTCTGGGAGACTTCAATGCCCACAACACCAACTGGCTCAAACATCACAACAAGACCGACAACGAAGGTAGAGAAGCTGAAGCATTTGCCATCAGCTGCGGGCTTACTCAACTTGTAGACGAACCAACTCGAATCTCAGAGAGGGGCGAATTCGCCGCCCTCCTGACCAGTACAAGGTTACAGTTGGTCCGCCATTAGGTACCTCCGACCACAAACTTATTACAACGGTTTGTGAATTGCCACTCATACAGAAGGATCCACCATTGCCTCGCAAAATCTGGCATTACAATTCTGCAAACTGGGACGATCTAAGGCAGTTTTACCTAGATTTTCCTTGGCTCGACGTCTGTTTTGCCACTGACGACCCGTCAGACTGCTGCGAAGAGATCATGAAAGTAATCTCCTCAGGAATGGAAGCATACATCCCAAATTCCATCAAGTTACCATCAAAAGGAAAGCCCTGGTTCGACAAAAGATGCGAAAGAGCTGTAGGAAGGAAACAGCAAGCCTATAAGTACTGGCAGCAAAATCAGACCGCTGAAAATCGCAATTATTTTATCGAAGCGAGAAACGCGTGCAAGCGTGTGATCGACGAAACTAAGGACAAACACAATCAAAGGATCAGGAATAAACTTTTGCAATGCCCCAGTGGCTCCAGGAATTTCTGGTCGGTAGCAAAGGCAGTAAGTAACAACTTTACAAAAACGTCTCTCCCACCTTTGACGGACGAACGTGGCATCACGGCGACTACAGCCAAGGAAAAAGCAAACATGCTCGCCAAAATGTTTTCATCGCACTCTACCTTAGACGTGCCGCAAAGTAAGACTCTCCCCACTATACCGGACATCAACACCACCATGGCAGAAGTCAAGTTTTCTCATCGTGATATTCGCAAAATCCTTAAAGAACTAGATACGCAAAAGGCATCAGGATCGGACGGAATACCTGCCATCGTGCTAAAGAACTGCGCCAACGAACTAACACCTGTTTTTTCCAGGCTTTTTTCTCTTTCTTACAGAAAAGGGATTCTTGGAAAGTCGCTCGAGTGCAACCTGTTCCAAAAAAGGCAAGAAAACCACGCCCTCAAACTATCGCCCGATTGCCTTGCTTCCAATAATCTCCAAAGTCATGGAGCGTGTAGTCAACCAGCAACTACTCAAGTACCTCGAGAGCAACAGAATAATCAGCGATAATCAATACGGCTTTCGCAAAGAGAGATCGACAGGAGATATATTGGCCTATGTCACTCATATATGGAGTAGGGCAATTGAAAACTACGGAGAGTCTCGAGCGATTGCGTTGGATATTTCAAAGGCATTCGACAGAGTTTGGCATGACAGACTGCTCAACAAACTGCCGTCCTTGGGACTGCCCGCCTCTCTCTGCAGCTGGCTGGCCAGTTTCCTTAAGAACCGATCCCTACACGTTGCAGTCGATGGACACATCTCGGACACATTCACCATCAACGCGGGCGTGCCTCAGGGCGCAATACTTTCACCAACTCTGTTCCTCATCTATATTAATGACCTGCTGATCGAAACGAATAATCCTGTTTACAGTTTTGCAGATGACAGTACCCTTGTCTCCCACTTTAGATCAGAAAAACCCTTACCAGCGACTGAGACTCATCACCGCAGACAGGAGCAGATTACAGCAATTAATCAAGACCTGGAGAAAGTTCAAACTTGGGGCGACCGAAATTTGGTCCAGTTCAATGCAGCAAAGACCCAAGCAGCAACTTTTACTAAGAGGGCCAATACAGCGGGCCCTGACATCATTATGGCAGG
>MU184260.1:91688-108593 GCA_016904865.1 Pissodes strobi | reverse complement strand
CAGATGTTCCCAGGATTTGGCCCGCATAATCCCGCCCCTGGCAACTCATCTCAGGCAGTCCCGACAGACGGCAGGAGCGCACCAGTTCGTCGTACAACTAGAAACACCTAGAACATCGCTTTACCAGAACTCCTTTGTCTGGCGCACTGCATCACTGTGGAACTCACTCCCAGGACATCTGTTTCCCACTAGTTACAACCTACAAATATTCAAGAACCGTGTCAATCAACATCTTCGCACACACACCGCTCGTCGAGCGCCATAGGATCTACCTTTAGTGTAAAAAAAAAAAAAAACCAAAAACCATATATTTTGAAATCCTCGGTATAGTAGTAAAAAATTATGTCAAGCAACAATACTTATAATTGTCAGATTGACAGATTTTAAACAAATCTAGGTGTAAAACGAAGTATCCCAAAAAACATAATCCTCATCAGCGTCGCTCGAAAGCCTTAAGAAAATGGATAGTTCTAATGACCCCAAGATTTACCTGAATGTATCCTGGCACGTGGAAGAAAAATGTGATTGATCGAATTATTTATGCAACAGAAGAAAACCGTTTTAACTCTTAATCATTCCTTTTTCTCTCAAAGCTTCCGTAATTCGCGATATTACAACTTAAACAAAAAACCACATCTTTTTAAGTCATGTCAGGTCAACAATAATAGTCATGTAAAGCAACAGTAGGTATAATTGACAAATACTTTTTCTTTCATTTAAATACGGGTCTTTATTATTCTGTGCTTGTTTGGACCGCGCTCGTAGAAAAAATATTGTTCCTAACACTTGCGCAAAGTGACTTCTCCGCACTCGACTGATTGACCGAACTCCGCTTGGCGTCGTTCGGTCAACATCAGTCGCGTGCGGAAAAGTATCACTTTGCGCACTTGTTAGGAAAATATCTATTTCAGCATACTTGACACTATTTTTATATACCTACCTATCTTAGGTACGGGAAAACACGACCAGTAAAAAAACCTAATATTTTCCAATATTACCTTTTCTGCTGTATTCACTACACTGTGGAGTAGCGTCTCGATACGCTTTCTTTTCCTGTAAGATTGTTGCAGTGGGAACGCCATGAAAGTCGCCTCTATTAAAACTCTATTGTTCTCCTTTCCAAGGTCTTCATCAGAAAGATTATTAAACTGATAGGTATTAGGTTTGGGTATCATCATTCTGGTCGTCCATTGTAATTAATCTAGCACCGTTGCCCCTTGATAAGTTCGAAGAAATAGATGAATACGGATATTATATGATGTAAGGTTACATGCGGTAGTTCAGACTTCAAGAGAGCTCGAATTCGCTTTACAGTACTTAACTTTCCCTTCCGATTGTTTATCCTGCAAAAATCGGGCTTGTAATTATTATTCGCTTACAATGTATAAAGGTCCGGAAAAAGAAAATATGTCTGAAAAATAAATAACATGTTTTTATTTCTGCTTGTTTATATTGTTTAAAAGTAATGTGCTTCAAACTTGTAAATATGGCATTGCATGTTTGAAAAATATGTAAGTCTTATTGTAGATTTAAACATCATTATTATTGTTTTAGCGCTAGCAGGGTATCCTTAGATTCAATTCAGAAATCCTTAAAACAAATGGACTCTAATATAAGGAATTTAAAAACTGATCTAGAAAATAACAGGGTTCCGCAGAGTGATGAAGACAAGTTTGCCGAAGTTATGGTCGTATCCTTTTAATAGTAGATAATTGCATTGGAAATACGAATTCGATTTCCCCATCGGTTTTGCCTAACTGTCGCTTTGTTAGTTATCCTTCTGGCCTTATCGATTAACCGAAAAACTACCCTTATTTGTGTGTGTTACTGGAGAGATCATTAAAATGTTTCGCTCTAAGTCGAATCGTTTAGCTTTTACAGGGATTTAAAATCACAAGAATGTCAGGTTTTAAACGTAAATATTTCAAAAAACAGTTGAATCTAGATATAGGGTATGCAAGGCAAAAACTCTGGAATTTTACGTGCACTTCTCATGTTTAGGAAAATGCAAGGGATTGCATTTAAACAAAAAAGTGAAGTTGACTCTTGTCGTAATTTTTGAGATACACTGTATTTGACAAAATATTGTAAATATAGGGCATGATTTAAAAATTAAAAAACTGCCTGATCTATAAATATGGCATTTCCAGCCTTTTTGTTGCACACGTCGCACACAGTATGTTCTGTTTCAATTATTAAAGTTGTCAGTTTAGCCCAGAGATATTATTTAGATATTTTTTGATCTCTGGTTTAGCCTTTCAATTATTTCATGACCACTTTAATACTATAACCATGACAAGTTTTCTAATCTCAAGTGTATATCGAAAAGACAAAACTGAGCAAAGAATGCCAAGTTATTTTATTGTGCCTAACGGTCTAAATATTACATCTTCCTTGACTAGCTATCATTAGAAATTTGCTGAAGTCGCAAGAGAACAATGTGACGTAATGCAAGAGATGTTCAAAAAAATGGAAAGTTTATACAACGATTTGGCAGAGTATTATGCGTTTGACAAGCAAAAATATACATTAGAAGAGTTCTTTACAGATTTAAAAACCTTCAAGGACAGCTTTATAGTAAGTATTATATATGACTGCACTACCTTTAAACATATTTGAAATATTAGTTTTTGATAGAAGCAAGAAGGTTTCATGTGGATATTTGTTGAGAAAATTATACTTGAACAATTGTATTCATTCGGTCAAGTAAAATAAAAATTAATTTTTACTGAATATTTTCAGTCTACATATTCACGTTTTAGTTATCTCGCCTTGCTAGTTCAAAAGCTCATATAATTTTTATATGTTTGGATACATAATATCCGAGAGAAACGCCCCAGCATAGTCTTTTGCATTTTCTTTTTATCTGATCTGTCTGCAGAACGATATCCTCTACATGCTGAAATTTCATGCTTCTACCGTAATCCAGCTTCCATTAAATTTTTCAGTTTTGCTTTGGTTGAATTAAGAGAATCGCTTTACACGTCTTCACATTACTTTCTCTTTGATATGTAGGTGTCAGGTAAAGTCTAAATCCAAATAAACTGACACCTTTAATCTTGAGAAGCAATTACTTGTTTGCCCAGCTGTAAATTGTCAATCAAAGCTATAAAAAAATCTATTTAACGGTATAACTTATTCATAGGATCACGGCTGTATGTTTGAATGTAGAAATAATTAACTGGTATTCAGCCAATAAGGATTATTAAAAGATGATTTGTTTTGCGTCCAAGCTTTCGGTCAGTATATCGTGACCTTCGTCAGAGCTAAAAATTATTTTATATGCTAATGTACAATATATAACAATTTTGTGGCAACTTACAATCAAAACTAGTTGAATTCAATTTTGGCAGTTATAACATTTTAAAAATATTGTAAAAAAACTGGTAGAATGTTAGAATATCTTATAGAACTACATAAAATGTCAAAGTCAATCTACTTTGTTTCAAAATAAATAATTTACTAGGTGTTGAAGGAATACTTGATATTTGATATTAATTTAATAATAATGGCAAGGTGTATTGGTATAAAATTATCGATTATTTAGTGATAATATATAAGAATAAATTGAGCTTAAATCATCAATTTCAGTTCTCTTATGGGCCATTCTAGGCAATGTTGTGCATCAGGTGTCCCTCATATTTGAATTTAATTTAACAGTACGAAAGTATCATATTTAAAAGTTTTTTATAATGAAACTGCTTGTGTTTTCATCCTGAGTTAGAATAAAATCCCAGCAATCCTTTCTGAATGACATAAATTTAATTACGTCACAGAAACCATGACAGGTTACTGAAAAACACTCAGGTAATATTTAATTTGCTTGTGCATTTATAACACACATATACATAATCTACTTTCCAGAACCACTCAATAAAATATGGTATCTTTTTTCCCTCGGCCCCTAATATTTAAAAAAAATGTGTCCCTGAATTTGGTCACCTGCGTTACCTCACCTGGGTTACCACATTCTCTTACCGTTGAACCACCAAAAAGTGACAACACTGTCTAACTCAATGTCAAACAGATGATACTTCAGTCTGTTATTTGCTTTTAACGAGATGCAAATTACGTTTGAGTGAATTTTGATATAAAATCGAATTTTTTAAGGTAAGTGGCAAAATTAAATATCACCTATGTTCCTAGTATTATCCATTATGTTAAGCAAGGTTTTGTAGCACCTACCAAACCTTTGTTTCTTTAAGATAATTTCAATCTAGATTTCATAACCTAAAAATTTGTTATTCTGGAATAAGGGGAAATGAAACAGCTGATTGTACCTTGTGTTACTAATCATCTGGGTTGCTGCATGGTAACACAGGTGATAAGTTAAGTAACCTAGGTGACAGAGTTACCTCTTTCAACTCTACTAGTCAGGGTATAGTTGGTATATCACAGAGAAAATCAACCATTCGTCTATTTTAAATAGTCAGCATAGCCTTTTGTTAGGTTTTAGCCTTATTTTGATTCTATATTTTTGATTTGTACAGGGTGATCCCCCATAATGTCGCCCCCCTTTAACTTTATTATTTTAAGTGTCCCAAAAAAATTAAAAATATGATTATGTAGGTACTGAAAAATACTTATTTTCTGCGTTTAAAAAATATTGGAAATATGATCAGTATACAGGGAAAAACAAAAAGTAATTTTTTTTCAATGGATCACCCTATATATGAATATATTTTTCGATTCCTCGTAAAATTCTAAACATATTTTATGTATGATGTTATACCTCTAGAGTCAGTAGTTTCACAGCTATAAACGGTTGAAAATCGACACTTTGGCTACTTTTCACCTTGGCCGCAAGAAGATCATTAAAAATGGACTAAAATGAATTTCACATTTCTATCTTAACTTTTCAAGAGCTATCTGAAGGTGCTAACTGATGGTACCTACCGAGGTACCAGATTTGATACCCATGGTACCGCCTGCCAGTTAGTACCGTCAGATAGCTCTTGAAAAGTTAAGATAGGAATGTGAAATTCATTTTACTCCATCTCTAATGATCTTCTTGCTACCAAGGTGAAAAGTAGCCAAAGTACCGATTTTCAACTGTTTATAGCTGTGAAACTACTAACTCTAGAGGTATAACATCATACATAAAATGTGCTTAGAATTTTACGAGGAATCGAAAAATAAATTCATGAAAAAAAAATTTTTTGTTTTTCCCTGTATACTGATCATTTTTTCAATATTTTTTACACGCAGAAAAAAAGGTTTTTTTCAGTACCTACCTAAATATACTTTTAATTTTTTCAAGACACTTCTTAAAAACAAAAGTAAAAGTATTCCTGATCACCTAAAAAAAGTTCACGATTTAAATATCTATTTGACTCAAATTGCACAAAATAATAATAATCCTAAACCAGATTTATTAAATTTTTATAAAAATAATTTACTACATAATGAATCTTTTTCATTCACTCAGGTTGATGAGGAATTAATTAGTAAAATTATTCTTAATGTTAAATCTAAGGCTTTTGGGGCAGATAACTTAAACATCACATTAATCTGTTTATCCTGTCCCTTTATAATACCCTATATAACTCACATCATAAATAGTTGTATAGGGAAGTCATACTTTCCAAAGGACTGGAAACTGGCCAATGTTTTGCCATTGGCTAAGGTTAACAATCCTACGGAGTTCAGTCAACTGAGATCAATATCAATTTTACCGACTTTTTCGAAAATCTTGGAAAAAGTGATGGAACTTCAGATAGTCAGCTACGTTTATAGACTTAATATTATTCCCCCCAAACAATCGGGGTTTAGAGCCCGGTATAGCTGTTCCACTGCACTGACTGATATAGTGGATGATGTGCTCACATCTCAGGATTCTGGTGGTGCGACTGTCTTGGTCCTATTGGATTATACCAAGGCATTTGACATGATCGATCATAATATCATGGTTGCTATTTTGGGGTATATTGGCTTTGAGGAGCCCGCGTCCTCATTGATATCTTCATTTTTGTCAGATAGAAAGCAGCGTGTCTGCCTCGAGGGCAATAGATCCGACATCTTGGCTGTCAAGTGCGGAGTGCCTCAGGATAGTATACTTGGCCCACTCCTTTATTGCATATATACTTTTAACATAACAAAAGCCTTAAAATATTGCAAGTATCATCTATATGCTGACGATACACAAATTTATATATCATTTAAAACTGCTTTGGCGGCACATATCGCGGATCGAATCAATAGTGATTTAGATGTCTGATTGAAAGTTTCGGAGGATCATCTATTAAAGATGAATCCCAGCAAATCTATTGCTGTTCTTTTTTGCAATGAAGCTTATAGAAGCCAATTACAGGAGTCTATAAAACTTAAACTTGGTAACAATATAATATCATTTAAGGACTCAGTTAAAAATCTAGGCCTAATTATAGATTGCAAGTTAAAGTTTAAGGAACATATTACTCTATGTTTAAGAAAGGCGTATTCGATGCTTAAATTAATTTATTCACATAGATATTATTTATCACAGAAAACTAAGGCCATGCTTTGTGATGCCCTAGTCTTGTCCCATTTTAACTTTGCTGACCATTTATACGGCCCTTTTTTGGACAATGTAGATTTGAAGAGAGTCCAAAAAGCTCAAAACTCCTGTCTCAGACTGATATTTGGCATAAGGCGTACAGAAAGAATCTCTCATAAATTGCCCGAAGTGGGGTGGCTTAACGGGAATCTACAGTTTCGTCCGCTATCCCTTTTTGCATAAATTATGTGATGCACTTTCGTCCGGTGTCTTAAATATCAAATATACACTTTCGTCCGAGGGTAAAGCAGGTAAAATTGACCGTAATTTGAATTGCGGTCATGCCAGGTGGGTAATTAACATAGTGTCGATCTAGTACTTGAGGGTTGCATTTAATTTTTATTTATCGAACGATAAACAGACATGGAAAGTGTAAAGCTTCAAAAGAGCGTTTCTAAACGCGGAAAAGTGTGTTTAATTGTAAATAATTTTAAATTTAATTACGCGGTAACCTGTTAAGTGGAGATGCAGAATTCCAAGATATAAGGTGAATTTATATAATGTTGTCGAAGAATTAGTGATATCAAAGTGTAACCTGACACATTGTCATGCAGAATTAAGTGCATCTGAGTTACAAAAACACTTCGTTACCAGTTTCGGCAAAGCGTCAGAGGATATAGGACTCCAACCAAAAAGAATACGTCAGTCTGTTTTGAAAGACAATCAGAACGACTGTTTAACAGTGGAAGATTTACATTCTGTGAAAAGAAGTGATATAAGAAGAAAAAAGTTTCCTACGCTGCCCAAGACTTGTGCTGATTTACACCATGCTCTAGACAAGATCGTGCCGATTATGACGAACAGGGGAGAAGATTTTTTATTAGTCAATAATTCTGTATCGAATATAGTAATATTTTCATGCAAAACCAATATGAAACAATTGTGCGCGTGTACTCGCATTTTCATGGATGGAATGTTCAAATATGCACCAAAGCATTTTCTTCAGGTGTTTACTATTCACGGATGCCATAATGGATATTATACTCCCCTTGTATTTTGCCTGTTAAAAGATAAGTCGACAAACTCATATGCAAATTGTTTCACGTATATTTTAAATAAATGTAGAGAGTTTAACTTGCTGTTTCAACCAGAGGAAGTGGTGATAGATTTTGAAACATCAATCGATAAGGCGATTACTCAAGTTTGGAATAATGTGAAAATTATTGGCAAATCGGTTTCATCTCAGTCAAGCTTGGTAAAGAAGAATACAAGCTCTAGGATTAGCAAGAGACTACAGGGAGAGAACCGAACTAGGAAAATGGATTGGATATTGTTTTGGTCTTCTTTTCTTAGGTAAATATTATTGTGCTATGTTATGTTTGCTATGTTTTCTAATTAATATTTCTTTACAGATCCAGAAAGTGTGGGAGAATGCTTTGCATTTGAAATAAATGAAATGAGACCCGACAATCAGCAGTTGGTAAAATTTGCCGACTATCTGGTAGAAAGTTATATAGATGACAGTTCACTATTTCCACCTTAGATATGGGCCGCGAAATCAGCTTCCAGCCAAAGAACTACAAATGCGTGCGACTCATTCCATTCACATTTAAATAAATGTTTTAATTTTAGCCATCCAAACATAATTGTATTTTTTGAAACACTTAAACTTTATCAATGCGAAATATACATACAGATGCAGAGTATAAATTGTTCCAAACGTCTAAGCAATAAGACACAAAATAGAGAAAATTTTATACAAGAAAATATTGTAAAATTTAATAATAAGCAAATTTCTATGTTACAATATGTAAAATTAACCTCTCATTATTATAGTTTTTAAGATTATAGCTGAGGTAATAAATTTTATTTGCCAACTTGATGTACCTACATGTTTTATTATAAGTACCTAGTAATATATTTCAAACTACCTGCATCGGGGCGGACGAAAATGTATGTTATCGAAAATTGGTACCGGACGAAAGTGTGCATATTCAGGTAAAGATTTTTTTCACATTTGACCATTGAGTCAGGCGGACGGACGAAACTGTATCTGCCCGGCTTAACATGGCCGGGCGGCGTACCTTGCATTCGGCTGTATTTTTTTACAAAATAATAAAATTCAAATGTCCTCCATACCTTCATCAAAGGCTAAAATATCGAACAGACGTGCATAATGTAAATATTCGTAGACTGAACCTTTTAACAATACCATCTCATAAAAAAACAGAAGCATTTAAGAAATCCTTTTCCTATCAAATCGCCTTGTTGTTGAATAGGTATGGAGTCATGGACTTTTCTATTGTCAGTTTCCTCTTTCAAAGGGAAAATTAAAGCAATGTTGCTCCGAAATAATTAGACTGTCATGTCTTACATGACCATCTCTCGTTCCCTCCTTCTATGTCTCCCTGGCTCTCTCTCTCTCTCTCTCTCTCTCTCTCTTTCTTTCTTTTCTCTTGTAATATTTATTTATTATTAGTATTTACTAAGTTAAGTAATAGATAGTTATTGTTTTTTTCGGTTGTAAGCTAACTTTGAAGTGTATCTGCAGTGTGTCATCTGCATATCTAGTTTAAAGAACTGTTTTATTTTCTTTCTTTGGCTCTAGCAGCTGCTTCTTTCCTGAGGCAAGCTGATGCAGCCTTTTTTATTCCATTATGCCATCATTACTTTTAGGCATGTATTTCATTTTTTTTTTCTTGGAATAAAAAGAAACCTTTATTATTATTATTTTTATTAATAAAAAAGTTAAAGGGGGGCGACATTATAGGGGATCACCCTGTACAGTTTTTTAAGTTTAGTTAACTTTTTTTAAGAGTCTGAAATATATTTTTTAAAGCTGTTGCTGTTTTCATTTTTTATGTTAAGGATTTCATTCTGTATGTGAATTAAAAAATATACGTTTTGTTTATATGTATAATTTTTATTATTTCAGCCAAACTTCCAAAAGGAAAAGAACATTTTAATATGGTAACATAGGTGACAAAGCAGTAACACAGGTGATAACATAAAAAGGGCTTTAAAAACAAAATAAAGGATATAATAAAAAATAAAATTATAATTTTAATAAGAATCTTTAATTAAAATATAAAATAAGGGAATAAAATATGGGATCTACCTGGTCACCTAGGTGACAAGACAGTAACATGATAAGGTAAAAAGGGCTTTAAAATATGAAATAAGGGATATTCAGCGCGGCTAACCTTTATATGACCCATTGCTTGTATTCTAGACCACATATTTTATTAAAAAAGTATTTATTTATTTTTTCGGTAACCCCGGTGACGTATTGTACAATATTTTCTAGAATGGCCCTTATTCATAGAACTTGTTTTGTTTATTTCGACCATTTCTAAAAATAAACTTTTATTTAAATTTCTTGCTTTATGGAGAATTTTAATTTCATTAAAGTTTGGTATGAGACCAGTAATATATGCAAGTTCAGATAAAGCCGAAGTGTTTTTTTTTTTGAAGTCTTATGTCACTTTTATATCCAGAAATTCTATTTTTTAGATTTTGTGATGTTTGTCCAATATACTTTTTAGCACAATTATTACATGGAATTGAATATACTAAATTTGAGTAATTTAAAGCAATAGTTTTATCTTTTAATTTTGAATATAAATTACCAATCGATTTAACATTTTTTAGCGCTAATTTTACAGGTTCATTTCTAAATTTTTTTATTATTTTCGGAGTAAGTCCTTTAATATATGGAAAAGAAGCATAATAAACATTTAAAATATCATTATTTATGTTATGATGAATATTATTGTTGATGTTATTAATTTCTAATGTTAAAAAGCATTTTTTTTAGAAAATTTAATAGATAACCATTATCTACAAAGATGGCTTTAAAAAATAGCATAATAAACCTAGTGCATCCTACTTTAATAAATACAAATTTAGTGAACCTGTAAAATTGGCGCTAAAAATGTTAAATCGATTGGTAATTTATATTCAAAATTAAAAGATAAAACTATTGCTTTAAATTACTCAAATTTAGTATATTCAATTCCATGTAATAATTGTGATAAAAAATATATTGGAGACATCACAAAATCTAACAAATACAATTTCTGGACATAAATTTAATGAAATTAAAATTCTCCATAAAGAAAGAAATTTAAATAAAAGGTTATTTTAGAAATGGTCGAAATAAATAAAACAAATTCTATGAATAAGAGATTTGAAATTGATGATTTAAGCTCAATTTATTCTTATATATTATCACTAAATAATCGATAATTTTATACCAATACACATTGCCATTATTATTAAATTAATATCAAATATCAAGTATTCCTCGTAATTATTTATTTATTTTGAAACAAAGTAAATTGACTTCGACATTTTATGTAGTTGTATAAGATATTCTAATATTTTACCAAATTTTTTACAATATTTTTAAAATGTTATAACTGCTTAAATTGAATTCAACTAGTTTTGATTGTAGGTTGCCACAAAATTGTTGTATATTGTACATTAGAGTAATTTTTCAGTTTAACAACCACTGGAATTTTGTAAAAACACTTTTTGCTTTCTTATTTAGACACTTTTAAAAGACGTTTTTGACCATTAAAATATTGCGAAGTTGTTTGGTTTTCCCACAAAAACGCCCCAAAGTTCGACTTTTGAGGAGCTGAAATGTACAAATCATGACATTTTTGACATCTGACGCAGGAGGATTTTTGCAATGTTGCCAAAGGTTGCACCTTTTCTTACGAGGTAAAGAAACGCTAACCCAAATTCACGTATGCGCAACCAAAAAGAACTAAGATAAACTAACCGAAGCTAATCCAAATTAATGTGTAAAAATAAATCACTTCTTTGGTTAATGGTTGTAAGTTTAGATAATTATTGGATATCATAGAAATTCGCGATTTTTTATATTTCTATGCATTAAAAAAAGCAAATTTCAAGGAAATAGGTCGGTGGAAACAAGGTTTTCTGCATATTTTTATAATTTTGGTTAATTGGTTGGAACAACTTTCACTTAGCTGAAATCAGTTATGTAAGAAATATTTGTTTATTTAGTATAGAGCAACCTCCCCAGATATAAAATCAATAAAAAAAATTCTGCGGAAATGCATCATTTTCATTTTTTCAACTCTAGAATAACTAAAATCAGTTATATGAAAACATGTTTGCGCGAAGCGCAAGCCTTTCTTCACGCAAACCAAGGCGAAACAATTTCTGTTAGCTTCGGTTTGCTTTAGTTAGTTTGGGTTAGCTTTAGTTAGTTTGGGTTAGTTTAGGTTAGCTTTGGCGAGCCTAAGCGAAACAAATTCGGTTAGTTTTGGTTAGTTTGGGTTACTTTAGGTTAGCTTTGGTTGGGTTAGTTTGGTCTCGTTTAAGCCACTACGCACTTGAGTGAAGAAAGGCTTGCGCAAAGAATTTAGGTTTGCTTTAGTTACTTTGGGTTAGTTTAAGTTAGCTTTGGTGAGTTTCGTCTCGTTTAAGCAACTACGCACTAGGCGAAATAATTTCAGTTAACTTGGGTTTGCTTTAGTTAGTTTGGGTTAGCTTTAGTTAGTTTGGCTTGGTTTGGTTAGCTTTGGCGAGCCTAGGCGAAACAAATTAGGTTAGTTTTGGTTAGTTTAGGTTAGCTTTGGTTAGTTTGGGTTAGTTTCGCCGCGTTTAGGCCACTACGCACTTGAGTGAAGAAATGCTTTTTTACGCAAGCCTAGGCGAAATTTCGGTTAGCTTGGGTTAGCTTTGGTTGGTTTGGGTTTGCGTTGGTTAGTTTGGGTTAGCTTTAGTTAGTTTGGCTTAGCTTTGGTTACTTCAGGTTAGTTTCGTCTCGTTTAAACCACTACGCACTTGCGTGAAGAAAGGCTTGCGTTAAGCTAAGCGAAATTGTTGGCGCAAGCCTAGTCGAAACATTTTCGGTTAGCTTGGGTGTGAAAAACGAATATATTTCACTTCACGCATAACCCTTCGCTCGCTCCGCTCGACTCGAGGGCGTAACGAACAAGAACTAACCCAAGCTAACCCAAATTAATGTTAAAAATAAATAAGTTTCACTTCACGTATGGCCCTCCGCTCGCTCCGGGGTGCGACCAACTGGGACTAACCCAAACTAACCGAAGCTACTCAAATTAATGTAAAAATAAATCACTTCTTTGGTTAAATGTTGTTAGTATGGGTAATTATTATTGGATATAGCACCATCATAGAAATTCGCGACTTTTTATATTTCTATGCATTAAAAAAGTAAATTTGAAAGGAAGTGGATCGGTGGAAACAAAATTATCTGCATAATTTTATAATTTTAGCTTATTGGATTATAACTAATCCAATTACAAAAAGCGCGCTTTTCTTTTAGTAGTTAGATTGGCTTAGTTTTGGTTAGCTTGGGTTAGTTTTGCTTCAGTTAATTTGGGTTAATTTAGTCTAGAAAGCAAGGCTTAATTTCTCACACACTTTAGGCGTTACACGAGATAGATTATGTGAATCATTCAAATTAATTTTGTGCATTCATTTTTCAGTAAAATAATATTTTTATTGCAGATGGATGTATATTTATTTTTTAAACAAATATAACCACTTCATAATTATTGGATAGAGCCTCATTATAATTTTACCAAAATTCTTAAAAAAAATGCATAAAATCTTGTTTTTGCTGGTTTTTCTTTCAAATTAACTTCTTTAATGCATTAGAAAAGCTTGAAACGTAAAATATCGCGAATTTCTATTTCTATCCAACTTTAGTTTGGGTTAATACAGTGTATAAAAGCGAATGGTAAGTTTCATTGTGTGTATTTGCATCATTCATCTGAATAAAAGAGAGAAAAAGGCAATCATTGTGCACCATTTTCAATAATGAATTTTGGTAACAAATTTACAGCGAAATTTTTAAAAAGAAATCTGACAACAGTGAGCTTGTGACAAATTAAACATTTTGGCTACTGACAGTGACAAGAAGGAGGATATATTTACTTATGTACAACTAAAACTTAATTTTATTTAATGGGTCTATCAGTCGCTTTCAGTTAGAACCGAAATAAAACGTAGGCCTCTTGTTCTTCTAATTAATATTTTCAGAAAGAGTAATGGCGATTGTAGTGCACCAACAAATGTGGAAAGAAAATTATTTAATTACATACGTTTTTCATGCTTTGCTCAGCATATAATGGTATAGACTGTATTCTGGACGTTGCTTAGAATCAGTGAATATTTGTTTTAAGTCTGTAATTGAATGGTTGTTAAACTGAAAAATTACCTACATTAATATATAAAATAATTTTTAGCCCTGACTAAGGTCACGATATACTGACCGAAAGCTTGGACTCAAAACAAATCATCTTTTAATAAACCTTATTGGATGAATACCCGTTAATTAATGGTATAACGACCTTTAATAGATTTCTGGGGACAATAATTATTGTAATTGTTACTAATCGTATTCATTTTTAGCAAGCCAAAACCGAGAATCAGAAGGAACGGGAACTTGAAGAAAAGAGAGAGAAAATGCGACTGGCGAAACTAAAGCAGGACCAAGACAAAGAGGAGAGAAATAAGCGGAAAATAATAGATATGAATCCCAAACAAAATCAAGAAGGAGTCATGGACAGGTTAGTTTCAATAGTAGATTTTAACCGTTATTTACTAGTTTCAAATATGTTGCTGCTAATAAACACGCACTTAAATTTAATAAAAATAATCAGAAATTTTTAAATTGATACTTTTGGTATACATATAAGCCATTCGATAAATCGTTTTTTTTTTCATAATTTCAGTTACTTTGTTTTGAGAGAAATACGGTAGCAAGTTTTGTTGCCTTATTTATTTATGTTTATTAGCAACATTCTGCATAATGATCTTGTAATATTAAAAACATGACAAACTTGTGTACAAAATTATCTTTTACTAATTAAACAATTAGCCTTAGTGTTAAAGTCGTCTTATATTTCGAGTATTTAATGCAGTAATAATAAATAAAAGAATGCTTTCTAATTATGTAGTGAATTACATTTATCTATTACTCTTCCATAACCGAATAATAATATACATATCTTGGGTGGTGTTAAAATATTTAATACTGGTTAAGTCTGATTTTGACCTTAGGTTGAAATACAAAAATCAGTTTGAGTTTAATTCGACTTTACTTACTCTTTCATTTTCTTTTAGCTTATTGGAGGCATTATCAACTGGTAGTGCATTTGGAAAGAACGAAAAAAGAAAAAGAGGAAGTCGGCCCTTAGGAGGTAAGTCTTTGCATCTAGTTGATAATATTAAAGAATTTCGAGTGTGACTTTGTTATCAGTGTTCTCAATATTACGCCTGATCCTACAATATGTATTTTATTTTACAAGATAACCTAGTGGATGATTCTCTAGGTAAGATGCTTCCATGCATATGCATTTGCTTGATTTTCTTACATTTTTAATAATTACCCTCTTTCTTTCAAGACTACGGAGCAACCGAGTATTTATCGAAAGGTAGGATTTTACGGTAGACAAGATAGGTATATGATATTTGAAGGAATCGGTGAGTCAGGACAAAGAAAAATTTTTTTCATCTCGTTTTTAATTTACTTAAACAAGATTGCATATTTGATTAACCCATTCGATTTTCGCTAATTTAGAGATACCGAGTACTGAGGTGGCAGTAGCAGAGGTAATTACTAACATTCAATTAAATATTTATCAAGATAAGAAATCGGTCATATTATTTTTAATTGTGTAATGATTTTGATATAATAAATCACAATCATGGTATAAAAGGCAAAACCTATCTAATATGACACCAATACTATTAATATTAATAAAACTATTTTAAATAAATTGCAAATATGTTAATTGAAAACTTAGCTTTAAAAATTAATATTGTCAAATCGCAAGACGTTTTATTCTAATTTAAAATTGATTCGGTAGTCTGTTCAAACGTGGAATTGTCAATTTTAAACTTAATAGTTTGAAGATAAAGAAAATTAGGTAGAAAAGTTACGATGTGGTCGAAAGTGTTGATTGGACGACTAACCCAAACTATACAAATTTATTAAAATTGATTATAACGTATCGGAACAGGCTCAAATAAGTAAAATAAGTTGAGCTAAGTGAAACTAACCGAAAGTTGATTCGACGACTAACCCAAACTAACCAATCTCTTAAAATTGTTTATAACGTATCGGAACCGACTCAAATGACTAAAATAAGTTGAGACTAAGTGAAACTAACCGAAAGTTGATTAGACGACTAACCCAAACTAACCGAAACTAACCAAATTTATTATAACGTATCGGAACCGACTTAAATGACTAAAATAAGTTGAGACTAAGTAAAACTAAGTGAAAGTTGATTAGACGACTAACCAAAACTAACCAAATCTATTAATATTGATAATAACGTATCAAGACCGACTCAAATGACTAAAATAAGTTGAAACTAGAATAGAATAGAATAATTTATTTGCCATTTGACTGCAAAATTACAGTTTTGATTTCGTCAATACATTTTACATAATAACAAAAATAAAAAGATACTAAAATTAGTTGTTTCCATGCAGTGGAAACCTGTCACATCCTTATAACCTATTTAGGTATATTACTTACAAAATAAGTAATGCTCAACGTGTATCAAATTTTACAGGATTTATACAAATAATATATACAAAGTATTTTTAATAAAAGACAAAACAAGCATGTGTAAATACAGTCCAACAGCCATTTCAATTATAAAACCTACTGAGAAAAACATTCATCAAGCGAATAAAAACACATTAAGAACGATTTAATCTTAGTCCTAAAAGTATTTACATTATCCACTTCACAATTCTGATGGGAGTTTGTTGTATAGAGATATACAGCTATAATATGGAGAACATTCATAAAAAGCAGTCCGGTGTCTGAGGTAATCAAGAATATTGCTGTTTCTTATACCATACCTATTCGACTCGCTCAGGGATTTAAAAGAATTAAAATGTTGTTTAGTAAACATCAAACATCTATAAATAAAGATTGAACTGAAGGTAAAAATCTTGTGCATCTTTAACACGGGCCTGCAAGAATCTCTCGGTTTCAGGTTAAATATAAGTCTAATTATTCTTTTCTGAGCTATAAAAACTCTATGGGCTTGGGACCCCCTACCCCAAGCAGTTATATTACATGACATATGGCTGTATGCTAATGCGTAATACATGTTTAAAAGATTGCCTCCTGTAATGGTATTTTTCATTTGTAGAATTGCAAAATAAGCGGAATTTAGTTTGTTACATATATGATCAATGTGCTTTTCAAATGTAAGACGCTCATCCAACCATAATCCCAAAAACTTCGAATGTGCAAAAATGCCAATAACAAAATTATCCTTAAATATAGGCAACAGTGGACGCCTTATATGAAAATTGATGCACACAGTCTTTTTTGAACTTGGAATCAACTGATTACGTTGACACCATATCTGAAATTCTTCACACACGCTATCACC
>MU184260.1:35770-71688 GCA_016904865.1 Pissodes strobi | reverse complement strand
ATATCTATTTTATTAAATTTTGTTATCTTGTTGCTAACTTGATGTTTTGTTTTACTTCATTACCCATTTTTTTCTGCGTTTGTCATGATTTCGTATATACAGGTGGAAAATCCTAGTAATGAGCTGAAAATGCAAAATGTAGAGCCATCGCAAATCGAACAGAGATCGAATCGTACACACCACACCTGGGGAAAATATCCGTTGCTGTTTGCTTTCAGAAGCTTGTGAATTCTGCATTTGCAACATTTTCTAATTCATTACTATTAAAATATAGAATCCCAGTTTTTTACTTAAAAAATAAAATGAAATATACCATTTACATTGAAGATTAAACTGAAACTTATTAATAAGTGCTTGAGTTTTTTGCATTTGGACTCGAGTCGAAAGGATTAGAGATATTGAAAAACTTATGATTCAACACTAACAAATAGGGTTCACAAATTATAATAGTAAGTATATTTTTACTATATAAGTTTAAAATTTATACGAAGAAGGTATAAGGATACAGTGGCTACTGATTAAAGACCTACGAAGCCATGGATCAACTTGGCCATCAAAGATTTTTTCTAGTCTCAAAAAATATTATATTGAGACTCGAAAATTGCGACACAATGGCCTCTGTGAGTCAGCTGATTGAAACTGCTCAGAAACTCAGAAATAATGAAGAATGGATTCGTAACGTTACTGTTGGCTGGTTTGCCTGAAAAACTCACATATGATCATGGCAATTGAACATTCAGGAATTTCCATTATAACGGACGCCATTAAAACGAAACTTCTGGACATGGAGCATGAAGCCAGTAAACCTATGGTGGTTTCGAACGTATTCTTAAATATATTAAATAATGATGATGATAATAATTCACCCATGAAATTAGACATGGAACTAGATAATTCCTCATCTTACACAATTAAAAAATGCAAGCACCTTCCATATTCATTTGCTTATTATATTAAATGTTCTGCTGATGATAGTATTTCCAAATTTGAACTATATAGAGGACCTAATAGTGCCCAAGTGTATAAATTTTTTAGAGAGATATTGGTAATTTAAACAATAAATATCTTAGGGTTTATAAAACAATGAATAAATTATCTAAATTAGATGAATTACATTTCAACGACACTAATGAGTGTCATATTTGACACTATTAACATATTGACAGTGATAAAGTTGCTGATCATTGTCGTATCACTGGAAAATATAGAGATCCTGCACATTATATATGTAATTTAAATTACAAACACCGAAATTTTATTCCTGTAATATTACATAATTTGAGGAATTATGATTCCCATTTCTTTATTAAGAGTATATGTCAAAATAACGAACAATTATCTGTAATAGCCCAAAAGAAAGAAAAATATATTTCATTTGAAAAGCTTATCGAAATTGGCTCCTATATTGATGGCTGGCTATTTAAAAAAAAAATATTTTCATATTAGATTTATTCCAATTTCTACCATACTCTTTGGCAAATTTATCTGAAACACTTGATCTTCAAAAAGTAGTTTTTCATATAAATATATCGATGACTATTTGAAACTAAATGACGTAAATTTGCCAGATAAGGAACATTTTTATAATGATTTAACAAATGAACATATTTCCGAAAAAGATTATGATAGAGCCAAATTTGTATTTAATTTGTTTGAGTGTAATTCGATTGGTGAATATTCTGGCATTTATTTAAAATCTGATGTGTTATTCGCAGATGTTTTCGAAAAGTTTAGAAAAACGTGCTAGCACTTATAAATTAGATCCTGCCCATTATTACGCTTTTTCAGGTTCAAGTTTGATGCACGTTTACGTTACACTGGGGTTGAATTAAATATTTTAACCGATCCTTATATGTTGCATTTTTTAAGAAAAATGTACGTGGAGGAGTCAGTGCTTGTATAACTAGAAAATCTATAGCAAATAACATATTTCTTTCAAATTATGATGCGTCAGGACCAAGCAAATATATTATGTATCTTGTTGCAACCAATCTTTATGATTACGCAATGTCGCAATATCTTCCAACAAATAATTTAATCTGGTTACAAAACTGCAATCGAAAATTTAAACATATTGAATATTTCTGACACTGCAGAAACCGGGTATGTATTTGAAGTTGCTTTAAAATATCTAGATATATTACATGATCAACATAATGAATTTCCTTTCTATCCTGAAAATTACAAACCTAATTCAAAATGGTCAGTTAATTCCAAATTTAAATAAAAAGGAAAATAAGTTCTTCATTATTCTTTATAGAAACAATGCATTGAAAATGAAATAGAGATAGTATCTCCATTATACTTTAACATATCGCAAAGCTAAAAACTTGCTCTTATATACTTTTTTACGTAGAACCCAGTGGCGTAGTCAGATTTTTGCTGTGAGCTGTCAATTTTAAGCTATAAATCAAACTTATATTTTTTTAAATGGAACACCTTGTATATTTTTCTTTCGTTTGAATGGAAATTTTATAAGCTCTTTAAAAATATATAATACATGATATGTATTTTAAATAATAAGCATAAAATTCATAATTTCACAAAATGTGTCTCTATAGGAAACTCTTGATGAGTATAGTATAAGCATTATCTTTTAAACAACGTTATAAGTATTAGTAGGGAGAGATTATCCGAGCAATGAAATGATAATTTTTTTTTTGACAAGACCTGTCAGTGGCAAAATTTATATTTTCTGTGTAATATTGTATTTTTTACGATTATTGAAAACGAAAATTATGAATATTTCGAAAAATATGACATGTTAGTCTGCTTTATACAGAGCAATGAAAACTCTCGTGAAGCTTCTCAACTATTATTCAATATGTTTGTTTGAATATTTATTTACCTTTTGACTTATTTGGGTTTATTTTTTTATTTAAGTATAATTTTAATTTATGGATATTCTGAAAGAAGACAACCTGGTCATTTAATGTTTTCAGGAATAAAGAGAACATGGAACATTTATCCGGCCCCTACCAAAAACGTATAATAAGGAAAATCGCGGTAAGGGCGGAGGCAACGTTCCGTGTTCTACCAATTTTTTTCTTTATTCCGGAAATCATTAAAAGATCAGGACGCCTTCTTTCGGGATATCTATAAATTAAAATGATACTTAAAAAAATAATCCCAAATAAGTCAAAAGGTAAATAAATATTCAAACAAACTTATTGGAATATAGCTGAGAAGCTTCACGAAAGTTTTCATTGCTCTGTATAAAGCAGACTAACATGTCATATTTTTCAAAATATTGATAATTTTCATTTTGAGCCACCGTAAAAAAAAATATTACACAGAAAATATAAAATTTGCCACTGAAAGGTCTTGCCAATAAAAAATTACCATTCCATTGTCCATTGTTCTTAATAGTCTCTGCCTGCTAATACTTATACCGTTGTTTAAAAGACAATGCTTATACTATACTCATCAAGTGTCGTATAGAGACACATTTTGTGAAATTATGGATTTTAGGCTTATTATTTAAAATACGTATCATGTATTATATATTTTTATAAAGCTTATAAAATTTCCATTCAAATGAAAAAAAATATATAAAGGGTGTTACATTAAAAAAATACAAGAGTGTCGTATCGAGACAAATTTTGCGAAATTATGAATTTTGGACTTAATATTTAAAATACATATAATGTATTATATATTTTTATAAAGCTTATAACATTTCCAATCAAACGAAAGAAAAATATACAGGGTGTTCCATTTAAAATAACATAAGTTTGATTTATAGCTAAAAATTGACAGCTCACAGCAAAAATCTGATCACGCCACTGGATTCTACGTCAAAAACTGTATAAGAGCAATTTTTTAGCTTTGCGATATGTTAAAGGATAACGGAGATACGAGGGGGGTCCCAAAACGCATTATTTTCAATTTTGCCCTGTATCTCAGAAACGAAGCGGGCTATGAAAATTTTGTTTATACCATCGTTCTTTTCACAAAAAAGTAGCAAAGTATTGCGGAAACCGCAACTCTCTATCTTTACTCGTAAGTGAGATACCCCGTAATATCATCGAAAATGGGACACCCTGTACTATATTATAAAAGATATAATTTAGATAGATTTGATACCTCAAATTTTGACATCAGCAATATACATAATATGCCGATCATCAAGTCTGGTTGGCAAATTTAAAGATGAATATGCTGGTGAACCCATTCATTTTAAGGAACCGGAAGAAAAACATATTGCATTAAAACAGAAAGTGGTTTGCTTAAAAGAGCAAAAGGTGTTAAGCTTAATTTATTTTAGATATAAATCGACATGTACAGGGTCCGCCAACGAGGACGTGACTCCTTGTATTTTTGGAGGAAACGAAAATAGCAGTTCGATGTAACTTTTTTCGTAGAATTCTAAAATGTCGCTTAGAAAACAACTGAACCTCAAACAAAAGAGTTACGGCCTACATTCTTGTTTTTTTAAATGGAATATCCTGTATATTATTGCATATTTGGATTGTGCGAAAAAGTCTAGACATATTTCATGAATAATGTCCTATATCTATCTCTAACGGTTTTTGAAATATTGACAGTTGAAAATCGACCATTTACCAAGTTTGACAGCTTGTAAAATCTAAACGGCTAAATATAGAACAAAACGGTTTGCACTTTCCTATGTTGGTTTTTCATAAGCTATCGTATGACACTAACTTTAGATTTAACCCGAGGTTAAAAAATCCCGGATAAATTTAACCCCTGGTCAGTGGCGGCTGGTACATAAGTGCTGCGGAACTGCAGAACCACCAAAATTCTCCTATATAATAAATATAAAATCTAAAGCAGAAAAATATAAAGCCACCTTAACAATAAATAAATAGCATGCATCGCAAAACACTAAATAGCAGAAAAATATAAGGCCACCTTATACTGGCGTCACGAGCCGAACTATGAATATGCGTCACATCGCTCTGCTTTGTTTTCCTACGCTTGTCGCTTGTGGTCATTCATTACTGGTCTATTGTTTCTGACTGCGAACTAGATACGATACCCCCGCATGTTCCCGCGCCGCCACTTGTCCTCACTTTTAACCGCCGAAATTAACGCAAAATTGTGCAGCATTCGGGCAGAACATTTCAGGGTTGTTTTTCGCAAGTTTGCATTGTCGGCTGTCGGCTTATTTTAGATTTATCTTCGTATGTTAAATGTTTGGTATTTGCCGTTTAGATTGATATCTTATTGTGTCATCCGAATCGGTATATTAAAATGGATATCATTTATAATCTAATCAACGTTAAACCTTTTTTTAAGTACTCTTTTGAGGAAAAAATAGAATTGAAACAAAGAGGACGTCCACTCCCGGATATTACGATTGAAAAAGGAGGATCCAGTCTTGGAAAAACTTACAAAAGACAGTTTAATCGCGATATTTATGCCAGAAACGGATGGATATGCGGATGTAATAAAAAAAATGCGCTTTTCTGTTTCCCTTGCGTACTATTTGGAGGTGACAAATCGTGGACACAAGTCGGTGTGAACGGATTTAGTGCATTTGAGTGACAAAAGAAAAAACGTGACACATGAAAACATCACTTGCACAATCAAATGGAATATGCATTGTTAGGTTCTGTAAATATTAGGGAACAACTTAATTCCGCATATTGGACAAATATTCAAAAACAATGAAAATGTAAGTAGAAATAGATATGTGCTTTCAAAAATTATAGATTGTGTTAAGTTTTGTGGTGTTTTTGAATTGGCCCTTAGGGGACATGACGAAACAGACAAATCTGATAATCCTGGAATTTTCCGTGGCCTAATAAATTTTACTGCTGAATTGGACAAGACTTTAGCACAACATTTGGAAAAATCAACAGTTTTTAAATGCATTTCCAAAGGAATCCAAAATGATATTTTAGACTGCATGTTAGAAGTATGTTGGGGTTTGGAACCTTCGGCAACATGCACTAAAACGGAGTTTTATCCACAATACCGAAACAGAATTATTGCACTCGACGCGCGTTTCGCTAACCATGTTAGCATCATCAGGAGATGATTAAAACTAAATTTAAAACTCTACCTAACTCGCTTTTATACTAAATGTTTGCTTAATCAAGCGGAACCAAAGGAACCAATCCTGGAATCCCACTAGTCACGCTTGATCAACCAATACAATGGACTATACGGAATAGGCCCTCTATCTCTATTTAAACTATTCTTACATTTAATAATTTCCATACTTTCATATGCGTCTAATAATCTCCTATCAGTTATATTATGAATTAATTTTAAATTTTTAATTGTTATTCTATGATTGTTATCAAAAGCATGCTCGGCAACACTTGATTTTTCTGTTCTACCATACTTTAAATGAGCTATGTGTTCCTTGAATCTCGTTTGTATAGATCTTCTAGTTTGCCCAACATATTTTTGGTTACAATCCATGCATCCAATTTCATATATTCCACTTCTTTCTAATATTTCAATTTTGTCCTTTGGACCACCTAATAATTTCTTAATGTTGAACTGAGTTTGGTATACTAATTTTAAACCTACTTCCTTAAAGACTTTTTGAAGTCCTCTAGTATACTGAGGATTATATGGTATCGAGACATATTTTGTATTTTCATCCTGATTGACGAAAGAAGTGGAATCACGAATGGTCTTTCTAAACAAATGCCTATTAACTAGTCTATTTATTAAGTTAGTATTGAAACCATTAACTTTCGCTATATTCCTAATTGTCTCCTTTTCATTATTAAATCTTTCTCTGCTGAGAGGAAAGTTAACCATACGGTGTACCAAAAAATGTAAGCTGGCCAATTTGTGTTGGTCGCAGTGGAAGGAGTCATTAGGAATATATCGGTTAGTGGCAGTACTTTTTCTATAAATATCAAATTCTAGTGTGTTATTATCGTTCCTAATCACTAAAGTATCCAAAAATGGAAGTTTGCCATTGTTCTCGACTTCATAAGTAAATTTAATGGTGGGGAAACGGTTATTTAGTTTGGTTACAAAATCTTCGATATTAGCGGTTTTTGTGTCGAAAATCGCGAAAATGTCATCCACATACCTGTACCATACCCAGCAACCAATATTTCAGCTAAATCGCAAATGGTTATAATACTCGCAGATATTGCAGAAATGGACAGCCAGTAGAACGTTTTTGGACTTATTTAGTACCTTCAAAATTAAATGCAGAGACTTTAGCTGAGAACATTTTAAGTGTTTTGGACATTACTCTAAAAAATTCAAATGACAAACTAATTGTTTCAAGTTACGATGGAGCACCTGTCATGTGTGGACGGTATACTGGGGTTCAAGCCCGAATCAAGGAAAAATATCCTTTTGTACACTGTTACGCGCACCAATTAGATTTAATAATGTCTAAAGCTTGTTCCGATAGTTATCAGGTTAGACTTTTTTTTTGGAAATTTGAGTGAAATCCCCATCTTTTTTAAAAACTCACTACAACCGGTTGCAGTGATACAAAACTGTGCAAAGAATAACTATTCATGGCGCTCCAACTCGCTGGAACTTCAATATTCGAACTGTCAATGTTGTTTTTGAGCATCGTGAGTCTTTTATTGATTGCATGGAAGAGATAGAAGAAACTTGTGATAATGCCACCATTTGTAGTTCAGCATCTTCCATTCGACGGATTCTTATAGATCAAAATGCTTTATTTTGGTTAACATTTTTCCATCACATAATGCCTCATTTAGGAAAATTTATGTATCGAAACCTATTTTTTTAATGAAACATTTTTGCTGGGCGAATTTCTAATTCACCATTTTAGGCCGTTTGACCTTGACAATTCTCAAAATTTTCGCCCGCGGCGCATTTTTGCGCCTCCGGCGCCCTACCACGAGTATATTCAATTGTTTCAATTTTGCCTCCCCTGAGCAGCACTGCCTCTTTAACAGGTCACGAGCCGCCACTGCCCCTGGTTAAATAAAAAGTTAATGTCATACAACAGCTTATGAAAAACCAATATAAGAAAGTGCACACCGTTTTGTTCTATCTTTAGCCATTTAGATTTTACAAGCTGTCAAACTTGGTACATGGTCGATTTTCAACTGTCAATATTTCAAAAACCGGTAGAGATAGGTATAGGACATTATTCATGAAATATGTCTAGACTTTTTCGCACAATCCAAATATGCAATAATATACATGGTATTTCATTTAACAAAGAATGTACGCTGTAATTCTTTTGTTTGAAGTTCAGTTGTTTTTTAAGCGACATTTTAAAATTCTACGAAAAAAGTTACATCGAACTGCTATTTTCGTTTCCTCCAAAAATAATGCCCTGTTCAGTCCTCGTGGGCGGACCCTGTACAGTCTAAGTATAATTTGTATATTTGCATTTTTTACAAGCGTAAGTCGAATCTCGTAAAAAATGTTGTATAAAACTCATAATAATTGCCTTAAACCAATTTTTTTCTGGCGAATGATATTTTTGGTTATATGTGGCAATTTTTTGTATTGTAAGAAGATATGATATTCGTTATGTTTTCTGTAAAATTTATTAACTAATTGTCAATTTAATTTGATTTTCCGTACTTGTGCAACCTTAAATATGATAAAAGAGTTTGTTTGTTACAGGTTTTATACATTGTCCAGCTAATCTAATTTCTGAGTCAAAACATTTTGGCTTCTAAAATGACTCAATTGTATGCTTTGTCAAATTACCATCAATCACAATATTAATGTTACGTTTTTCCCGTGGGTTCTTAACAGAATACAACTTTGCTATTTTCAACTAATACTCTCTTTATTCACTACCACTGTATAAAATTTAACTCACTAAACTAGTCTTATAACTTTACCACTAATATCTATTCAACACTCAATGATTAACTGACCTGAACTGACTAACATTCGCCTTAGGTCTGCTTATATATAATCTCCAATCTATCACGAATATTCGGGAAGTATTTCGAAGCCACTCTATATGATCTCGACGAGGCCATCGAGATAATTCCAGCAATCCTGAAACTTCGCGGCCAGCCGGGCGATGATTCATACAGACAGAGAAGCGAGCAGCGCGGCGGCGGCGGCTAGTTCTATAGGGTAGCACAAAAACGTTCGGACGGTTGTTAGTCGTGACATTGCCTCTCTCTTAAACCTGATTGTCCCGATCAGTTACTTCGTGTCCGTGATATGCTTTCAGCCTGTCGAGGTGGACTACTTTCAGTTTGCTTCTGGGGCGACGCTGAATTCTACACACTACGTCATTAATTCTTTTGATGACTGTATAGGGCCCTTCCCAAACTGGCGTAAGCTTGGGAGATCTTCCTTTCTTCCTTTGCGGATTATATAACTAGACTTTGTCGTTCATCTAAAATCCCATAGAATTAGCTTTGAGATCATATCGTGTCTTCATTCGGCCGCTGGCTTTCTCCGTGTTTTCTCTGACTAATTCATGGACGCATAGTAACTTTTCCTTAAGGGAGTCTGCGTAGTCTTGAATTTCCATATCCTGGTTGTCTGGCGTTCCGAATAATAGGTCACACGGTAAACGGAGTTCTCTTCCAAAGAAAACCATGGCTGGTGTTAGTCCTATCGTGTCATGGACTGCTGATCTATAGGCCATTAAAAATAGTGGTATGTGTTGGTCCCAACCCTTCTGATGTTCATCTACGACCTTTGACAAATTTTCTTCAATGGTCTTGTTAAACCTTTCAACCATGCCGTCTGATTATGGATGTTGAGTAAATCACAGACTTTCTGGAAAACCTTGGATTCGAGGTTGCGTCCTTGATCTGAGTGCAACTCTAACGGAACACCAAATCTGCTGAATAAGTTATTCACAAGGACCTCTGCTATGGTAACAGCTTCTTGATGGGGATCGCAAATACTTCAGGCAATTTACTGAAGTAGTCAATTGCCACTAAAATGTACTTGTTACCATTACTTGTTTCTGGAAAAGGGCCAGCTACGTCAATGGCGATACGTTCAAACGGTAGGCCCACATTATACTGTTTCATTTTGCCCCTAGATCTTGTTTTGTGTCCTTGGCTTGCGGCACAGGTTGAGCACTGCCGACACCACGATTTCAGTAAAATCTGTCGCGAATCTTGTCAATCGTTTTGTTCACTCCGAGATGAGTACCAGACTTTCCATTATGAACTTCTTCCAGAACTTCCGATATCTTCCTCCTTGGTACCACTAACTGTGTCTTCACTACTTTTCCATCGGCGCTTTCACAGGCTCGTTTAAGAAGTCCATTTTCCACCACCAGGGAGTCCCACTGAGCCCACAGAGTTTTAAAGGCAAGTCCTTTAGTTGATATCTCGCTCCAGCTTGGTCTTGGTTGATGTTCTTCTTTAGCTCTTAGCAATAGTGCCATTTCACTATCTTCAAGCTGATCCTTTTTAAGTTGCTCTGTGGTCCACTGCTGATCAACCTCAAATTTAGTTTGCCTAATGGGAGTAATTCCTTCTTGTTGATCTATTCTTTGGCAATGCTTACAATTATCCTCGCATTGCCTTCTGCATTATTATGCAATCTCCCTGCCCTGTGCTTAACCTTAAAGTTATATTGTTGTAACTTTTCAAGCCATCTGGCTACCTGTCCTTCAGGCTGTTTCATATCCAAAAGCCATTTAAGTGCTGCATGATCAGTCCTTATCAGAAATTCTTGCCCGTACAGATATTGATGGAAATGCTCAACAGACCGTACTATTGCCAAAAGCTCTTTTCGGGTTACACCAGTAGTTAAGTTCAGGTTTCGAAAGTGTTCGACTGTAGTATTCGATAACCCGTTCTTCTCCTGCTTGTACTTGCGATAAAACTGCTCCGATGCCGGTGTTGCTGGCGTCTGTGTTCCGGATATCCCAATATTGGACTAGAACATAGAGCCGCTTTTAATATCCTGAACGCAGAATAACAGTTATGATCCCAGTTATAATTTGCTCGTTCTTCAGTGAGCTTATGCAAAGGTGCAGCTATATTTGCAATTCCTTCGACAAATCTTCTATAATAAGTACATAATCCAAGGAAGCTCCGCAGTTCGTGTTTGTCGCGAGGACGAGGCCAGTCTTTGATTGCTGTTATCTTTCGTTGATCAGTTTGGATTCCCTCTGATGACACGACGTGCCCGAGAAATTCAACTTTTTGTTGGAAAAGAAAACATTTCTTTGGATTCAGTAAGAGCTGTGCATTCTTGATCCTAGTAAAAACTTCATGCAGGTTTTGTAGGTGCCCTTCGAAAGTTTTTCCCATTACCATTATATCATCAAGATAGACCAGGCATGTCTTCCAAGTGAGGCCTCGTAGAACAACTTCCATAAGACGCTCGAAAGCAGCGGGGGCATTGCATAGTTCGAAGGGCATAACTTTAAACTGATATAAACCAGTTCCGGTAGAAAAGGCAGTCTTTTCCTTATCTTGTTCGTCGATGCCTACTTGCCAGTAGCCGCTTTTTAACTCTAGTGTTGAGAACCAATGGGAACCTGCTAGTGTCGTCAACGTGTCGTCAATTCTGGGAAGTGGATAGCTGTCTTTCTTGGTGACGTCATTGAGCTTTCTATAGTCCACGCAAAATCTGGTGGTCCCATCCTTCTTGGTGACTAAGACAACAGGAGACGACCATGGGCTTGATGATTCTTCAATAATTCCATCGTCAAGCATTTTGTTGACTAATGTGGTAACCTCTTGCTGCTTCGTCACTGGTAGCCTCCGAGGATGCTGCCATATGGGGTGAGCACTTCCAGTGTCGATTCTATGTTTTATGATGTTCGTTCTTCCAGGATTGCCATTTTTCCTTTCAAAGGCTGTGCTCTGCTCTTTGATAAAATGTGTAGCTCTCTTCAGTTCTTCGGAAGACAGATGATGCCACGACTTTTGGAAATGTTCTAGGACTTCCTTAGGTGATGTTGAGGGTGTAACTTCGGACCGCTTTTCGCAACTGGTTACCCACTGCACCAGCTCGCAAGTGGCTATTACATATCCTTTATTAATTTTGATGGAATTGGATGAAATATTTGCTATCCTTATTGGTATTTCGCCGTCGGTTTTTACTAGTGCTTTGCCTACGAGGTGTTTGCAAGGCAAATCGTGGTGTTGGTTAAGTCCGATGCAGCCTCCAAAATCCTTCTCCAATTTTCCAGAAATTATCTGCTCTGTATTTCCGCTTATTCTGACAGTACATGCCGCCACTACTTGAATCAGTGTGCCATCGTCTGATTTGTTAAGGATGAACTCTTCGGTGCCAAACTTCAGAAGATTAAGCTTGTTGTCAAAAGAGAATCCATGTTGACCGATGAGATCCATCCCCAAAATAAATTCGTCTTCGATGTCGGCGACTAACACTGTGTGGTGTAATTTAATTCGTCCCAGTTGAAGTTCGATATCCATTTCCCCAAGTACTTCAGCTGTCTCACCTGTAACTGTACGTAAAACTACATTGTTTGATATGGGTAGAACTTCTACTCTATTTACCCTGTTGGACCTTATCAAAGATACCGCCGCACCAGTGTCAACAGTAATTGTTATGGCTCTTCCGTTGATCTTTCCTTTAACAGCTAGACTGTCGGCGGCTTTTCCTAGACTTTTTATGGAGACGATCCTGGGGGCTTTATCTTCCTTAGCCAACACCCGCCCCGCAATGTTGACTAATTGAAGTTTTCCTGATTTGACTTGGAGGCCCTAGCGTCTCTGGATGGAGATCTAGACCGTAGTTGTACTCGGCAGTCTCTTTTGAAATGCCCAGTCCTGCCACATCTATAGCACTGACTTGATGTATTTCGGTTACGTGGCCTATCTTCAATTGGCTCCCGGAATCTCCCTGTGGCCTGAAGAACTTCCGTTAATTTCTTCAAAATTTCGCCCATCTCAGTTAATTCACAGCTGTTTGTCGGCTTTTCTTCCTGGATGGATACGGCCCTGATTTTTGGCTTGGAGATGTTACAGGCTGCCTCGATTTCTAGGGCTCGACCCAAAGCTTCGCTGCTGTTATCAAATTTGGCTAGGCGTAGCATTTTCTGAGTTTCTGGATCTCTAATACCATCCACGAAATATTGGGCAGCAAGTTCCTCTTGAAATTCCTCTGTCGCTCCCGGGTAGGCCAATTGAATGAGACGTCTAATGTCTGCCTCAAATTCTTGCAGGTTTTCACCAGGCTTCTGATGTCGGGACTTAACTTGTGTCTGATACAGTTGTCTTCTATTTTGGTCTCCAAATCGTCTCTCCACTACAGCTACAAGTATGTCATATTTCCTTTGTTGGCTGATGGGAATGGTCTGCAGTAGTTCCAGGGCAGATCCACGAAGCGCTACCACTAGTGCTGTAGCCATTTCTTCATTATTCCAACCATTGGCAACCGCAGCGGCTTCAAATTGTCTTTTGTACATAGTCCAGGATGTTTGACCCTCATAAGTTGGAGGTTTGATATGTTGTCCTGTGGCGAATACCCTCTCGGTGGATCCTTGATTATTTAGTCTGGTAAATTCTGCTTGTAGATTCCTCATTTCTTGCTGTACGTTTCCTACTTCTTTTTGTACACTCCCAACTTCTTTTTCCACATTTCCAACCTCTTTTTGTATATTACCTACTTCTTTTTCAAATTTCTCATTTTGCCCGTCCAATATTTTCTGTAATTTTCCTTGCTCGCCTACAATTACATCCAGCATCCATTTCTGAAGCTGGTCCTGTTTTGCTTGCCTTTTATCTTCTTGGTCTTGTAAAATTTTCTGAAGCCGGTCCTGTTCAGCTTGCCTTTTACGTTCATCCTCCTCCCGTTCAGCTTGCCTTTTGTCTTCTTGATCTTGTAAAATTTTCTGAAGCAAGTCGTTCTGTTCTTTTTGCCTTTTGTCTTCCTGGTCTTTTAAAATTTTCTGAAGACGGTCCTGTTCTGCTTGCCTTTTATCTTCCTGGTCTTGTAGAATTTTCTGAAGCCGGTCCTGTTCTGCTTGCCTTTTGTTTTCTTGATCTTGAAAAATTTTCTGAAGCCGGTCCTGTTCTATCTGCTTTTTACGTTCTTCCTCTTCCCGATCCGCTCGCCTCTCAGCATTTAAATTATCCATAAAATCGGCCAACATTTTATTTATTTGCTCCATTTCCGCCGTTTGTTGCCTTGTTTTGACCATAAAATGTTATAACATTTTACCAGAATCCACCAATCAAACGGTCTCGTTGACGTACTTGTACTTCTTTCCTCGAAAAATACTTCACAAGTCCGGTCCCTTCACAATCCAACTTCTGACACCAAATGTTACGTTTTTCCCGTGGGTTCTTCACAGAATTACAACTTTGCTATTTTCAGCTAATACTCTCTTTATTCACTACCACTGTATACAATTTAACTCACTAAACTAGTCTTATAACTTTACCACTAATATCTATTCAACAATCAATGATTAACTGAACTAACTGACCAACATTCGCCTTGGGTCTGCTTATATATAATCTCCAATCTATCACGAATATTCGGGAAGTATTTCGAAGCCACTCTATATGATCTCGACGAGGCCATCGAGATAATTCCAGCGATCCTGAAACTTCGCGGCCGGCCGGGCGTTGATTCATACAGACAGAGAAGCGAGCAGCGCGGCGGCGGCGGCTAGTTCTATAGGGTAGCACAAAAACGTTCGGACGGTTGTTAGTCGTGACATTAATCTGACATCAATGAAACTGATGAAATACATTAGAACATTGGTCGCCTGTTAGAGCATATAAATTGTTATTATTTATCACGTTAGAATTTCGAACGATGCATATATTAGATGCTGGCCAAGAATACTTATTTTTATTTGTAATCGTTCTTTTCAAAAGCGTCTAAAAATAACTTAAAGGTACTTAATTAATGAAGTTGTAGACGTAATCGACGCTGATGTTAACTGAAAACGAGTTCATATTCTCTTTTTGAATTGCTTAAAACATTAGAATTGCTGTTACTATTGTCAGACGCTTGCAAAAATACTACTAAAAATTAAATAAAATTACAACACACTTTATTTAAATATTTTGAGTAATATTTTCGTTATCTTTGGGCCGCCATGACAGTCTGCGGTTGATGGATCGGGTTTTTGGTGTTTTAAGATTCCCGAATCCTTTTTCTCGGTTAGCTCCATACTTCGTTCTTGTACTTTTGATATTTTTAGAACCATTTTCGAAAAATGTAATTGCGTTGAAGTCTTTTTGGCCATCAGAAAATATTGTAGATTTTATATCTTTTAGGTGACGAAAAAACCAAGAAACATTTTTTCATTGACAATGAATCAGCTGCAATTACACATTATAACACAACATGCTGCCATACAGTTATTATATCCATATTCCATAAATTACGTTTGCATTATTGAAGGAAAAATAATATCAGCCATAGCTCAAAGAACACGATTCAAAACTGGCTTGAGACTAGGGTTGCCAAGTTTTCCACGAGCCAAGGGAGGACTCTTCCAGTGGTGGTTCGGGGCTTTGAAAAATGGTGAGGAGCTATCCACCCAACTGCTTAAATTTTTTAATAATTATTACCACTGCTTTTTAGGTAAATCATAAAAAAAATTATGTGCTTTATAAGCACACAACTGAAGTGAAACTTCTGAGAGAGATATAAGGAATTGAGTTTTTTAAGCTTTTTTCTTCAACTTTTGCCCCAGGTTTCGACACTTTTTTTGCTTTTTTTTTAATTTTTTTTTTATAAAGCATTTTTTTCTTTCCATTTTTGCCATCTCCGACCTCATAGGTCAACTTCTTGGCCTTTTTTTCGCCGAAAGCCGCGTTTCTCTATTTTTTTTTTAATAAGTACATTTTTTTCTTATTTCGTTTTATGATATTTTTATTAACTTTCCGAACAATATTTTAGGTTTTTTTCAAGTTTTCCCATTTTTGGAAAAATTTTGGATATCCGGGGAGGGTGACCCCGAGAAACGGGGTTATCGAAACGGTGTCATCTCTTGCCAGATTTTCGATCCGAGGCTCCGTTTGAGAGATATCGAACAAAAATGATTTTTTCCCAAAATCCCCCTTAAATTTAGTGCCTCGGTCCCCCCATATTGCCAAGGGTTGCCTCCCATGAGGTGCATCTACCATAAAAATTTGACCCCGTAGCTCTACCCTTTCTCCCGAATTTAATTATTTAAGTTTTTCCTTCTCCTCCCCCTCCTGACTTACTTGAATAACAAAAACATAGGTTAACTCGATGGTTAATTTTTAAAATGAAGATCAATTCGAGGAAAAACATGTTGCCAGACGTACCCCCCTATATAGAATTTTGAAAATATCCTTTTTCTAAAAATCCAGAATTGATGCCCAAAATATCCCATTTCAAGATGGGCGTATTTGTTAAATAAAAATTAATTTTTAACTCCGCTTCTGTGGAAATCGAACTTTGCATCACCTATCGCATGAGTACAAACTTAAATTTAGAAAACATTTGTATCAAATTTGGCCGCGGTTGGGATTTTATGGCATTTTTTTGTTCGGCGAAAACTGAAATTTCGAAAATACCCCTTTATTAAAATGTATACCTGACATATAGGGCGCGAAATCTACCTAAACAAATAACCGAAACCGTCTAATATAAACCCAAAGTGTAAGAGATCTACGTATATAATAGAATAGAGACATTATTATTTGACGCCACTCAGAGGCCGCTATGCCAAATTTCAAATGGTACTATGGAACTACTATTTGAGCACGAAAAATCTTTTAGCAGTGGTAACATGGTTTGAGATTAATTTGCTATTTTATTATTATTTTTTATATATTTTTTTTGCAATAATATTATATAGTGGAAAGGGAGGACATTTCCGTGACAAGGGAGAAAGGAGGACTCAACGTTCCAAAGAAGGACTGTCCTCCCGAAAGGAGGACACTTGGCAACCCTACTTGAGACTGTAGCAAGGGTCTTCCTTAAAAAATAAATAGCAAGTAATATGTATTTACATATTGTGTGACATTTTAAATTTAAAGTAAAAAAGGGGGATATTACAGAACGTTTGTGATATATAAATCTTTCAAAACTCAGTATGTTCAATGAGTGTTACCAGTCTATGGTAGTTATTATCAAATAATCAACTAAATGCAACGAAATTACGCCATCGTCTTCCGTGACATGTTTATTAGAAATTACTGACTTATTTTATAATAAAACATATTTTTCTAAAAAATTATTCGCCATAGAATTCATCTATTAACTAATGCCAGTTTTTTTTTACTTAAAAATGAAAATGTAATACATAATAATTCTATTTACATTGGAAATTAAACTGAAACATTAATAACGCTTGAATTGTTTTCATTCGGACTCTAGTCGAAAGGATTAGAGAGAAAAAAAAGAAAAAATTGTGATTCAGCACTAAACAATTATTATATTGCGCTTCTTGCATTTTTGTAATATAAAACGAAAGATGTAATATACAATTATAATATTTTTTATAAATATGTGAATAGGAAAAATATGCAATATCTATTTTATTGAATTTTGTTATCTTGTTGCTAACTTGATGTTTCGTCTTACTTCATTACCCATTTTTTTCTGCGTTTGTCATGATATTCGTACCATTGCAGATTAAAATGAAAGGAGACGCTATCACCGTTTGAGTATTACGATCGAAGACGGTATCGGTAGGCGCGGCTAAGTGTAGGAACAATATGGCTACTTTATCAGAAACGAACTGAATGGATTTTTTTTATAATTTTTTAACTGAATACATCTCTGGTTTCATAAGAGTGAAAATTGATTATAACGTATCGGAACCGATTCAAATACCTAAAATAAGTTGGGACGAAGCGGGACTAAGTGAAACTAACCGAAAGTTGATTCGACGACTAACCAAATCTATTAAAATTTATTATAACGTATCCGAACCGGTTCAAATGACTAAAATAAGTTGAGAGTAAGTGAAACTAATCGAAAATTGAATCGACGGCTAACCCAAACTAACCAAATCTATTAAATTGGATTACAACGTATCGGAACCCTCTCAAATAAGTAAAATAAGTTGAGACTAAGTGAAACTAACCGAAAGTTGATTAGACGACTAACTAAATCTATTAAAATTGATAATAACGTATCGGAACCGGCTCAAATGAGTAAACTAAATTGAGACTCGATAACGAAGTATCCACTTCTATCACGTGTACTGTGCTACTCGCAACTTTTTTTTATTTTTAGTTTTGAATTATTTCAATTTAAAATATCACAAACGCAAAAAATCGAGACGACCTGAAAGCCTTCGTTACTTTGTTGGCAAGCTAATCCAAAAATTATGCATAATAATATGGTTATTCTAATTAAGTGTTTACCATTAGCAACTGTTTCATTATTAAAGATACAAATGGTTATTTCATGTCGAATAACCGATTATTAACCGGTTATTCTTGCCTTTAGGTTAAACCTAATAACCGATTAATTGAAGCAATAACCTGAAACCGGTTAGTTTGTGTTTACTGCGAGTTTATTAACCGATTATGAGTAAACATAGCTTTCTGAAAAAAAAAGAGTAATCCGGCATGGATTAAAAATCCGTCCGACGAAACTTTACGCACTCCCCGAAAGGCCGAAAAGCGTGAAGCATGCATATCATAACTTCAAAGTAATCTAGTTGTATGTTGTATGATTACAATTAGATTAGTTTCTAGTTTTTCTGCAGTTTTCTATGGCATGGAAGAAATAAAGACTTACTTTCTATATGTTTGGGTACTTCATGTTGTTAGTAATTTGTGACTTGTGAGAGTTCAGAGTTGCATCATGTCATCGAAAAACAATAAAAGCGAGGTATGGAAGTTTTTGTCTAAGCGTGAAAATGGGACTTGTATATGTAATTTATGTAGTAAAAGCTATAAATCAGGTGGTGGGACTACTAATTTGAAGAATCATTTACTGCAAAGCATTCCTGTTCTTTAAAATCAACATTGCCTTACATAATTAGTTTTGAAAAAAAAAAATTAATCGGTTATTAGGTTATTGCAATAACCGGTTTTTTACGAGCGGTTAACCGTTAAAGGTTAAACCTAAGTCTGAAATTAACCGGTTAACCTATAACCGGTTATTTTCTAATAACCGCCCATCCCTAATTTGTATGACTTTATGACACCAAACTGTCCCGTGAATAGTACTATTTTCAGTATTTTCAGCACTTGTTACACATTCTTTTATGCAGGCTAATTTAAGTGGGCATCTGTAAAACAAAACAAATGAAAATTTATAAAACTTATTTATTTATTGTCCTTTAAATAATACATTCTTGTTGGAAAGCCCTTATATTTAGAGCCCTCAGTATGTCGAGTATGTACTCCTGGGGGCTCAGATTCACGATCGTCGGCTTGTTTTAAGGTTAGAACACCACCGGCTGGACATTCACACACATTTAAGTCTTGTACATACTCGGTTAGAGTCTTATGCAAAGGGGCTTCACACAATGCAGATATAACCAGTTGCTGTCAGAGTTACTTCCCATCTCCGCAAGGCCCACAGCCTCGATCTCCTTCAAATCACGAAATCACGTGCAAGAATGAAGATTCTTGCTACGAAGGTAGCAATCGACCCTACATTAAGCGACCCACCCTAAACACTGTCCTAACCGGCCGCGACTTTCCTTTCCAACCAACGGGACCCCCAACGCTTTCTGCCGCGAATCACGTGCACTTCCCATGCAAAGTCAGGTTAGAAAACCAGGCTCCCTTCCCACGTCCGAACACCGCGAACTCCAAAGCGGAAGTCCCTTAGGTTGGGTTAGGCCAGGCCTTAAAACCGGGAGCAACTAAGGCAGCTATACTGTTACGGGTTGGCTCCACAATTTGACAAGCGTCGTCAAAGGCTTCACGCATTCTCGAGCAGTGGCGTTTCATGAATATTTTATTATAATCCCAGCAAGCATATGCCTTATTAGGTACATTCTCGTCACTAAATTATATCTGTTATTTTATACTCCATAATCCATCTATTACTGGCTCAAATCACAAAATGCAATGATTATAACAAATATATTTCCTTAAAAGATCAAAACAATATACGCCACTGCGCGACAGGCCATTTTCAAGGGTAAATATGCGATTCTTATTAGCAATCATAACTGAAAATGTTAACAAAGCTAATATAAAATTACAAAGAAAGGTAGCCTGAAGTATAGTCGTAATCATATTTTGAAATAATCTATATCTCAGCTCACACAAAGAAAATAAATAATAAATATTAGTGTCAGCAAGAACTAGGTGTAGAATATATTTACCTGTGAAAAGTAATTCCAGGCTCCTTTCGGTCATTACGACTTTTACAGCCATAAGAACAGCAAAACACTATATTGTTATGGACAAATTGAAGTATTTTGAGAGTTTATCACAACAAAAATCACCAAAATACACGGAGGTGCCCCATTGAATGTCTGGCTCCTGTTAATGGCGTCCCTTAGGTTTTTGACCACACGTACCGCGCGCAGCCGTAAAGCGAGATTATCTGTTCACTGAAGGCAGGTAAGGACCTTGTTTCTTTTTTTCGTAGTATGATGGCTTTTGCTGCACATGCGCAATTTGCCAGCTCATTCAGTTAAAGTCCGAGTTGTGGTCGGACTCTAAGTTATATCTCGAACCCTGATTATTCAATCAAATATGCTAAGGATAAACTTTCCCTGCCTACAATGCGAATGCAACAACGCAACAACTGTTAGTAAGACAATCACAAACAAAGGAAAAACGCTCTTCTCGATCTTGGGCAGATAAGATCTATACACACGGGGGTATGCCAGGGGCAGGAGCAGGATATATGCGACCACATATGGTAAGCCTTAGAAGAAAATATATTCAATACTATCATTATTATTAATGCTACGGAGTTAGATTCTGTGCCCAATAGGTGTGTATACATGATTAAAATTATCAGAGATATGTTATTAAGACTATGTAGTCCTAATTACATATAGGAAAAAGACTATGTAGTCTTATTTATATAATAGGGTATGTACCCTGAGATATCTTCCCGCTTATAGTTTAATTTTATTATAATCAATAAATTTAAATATAATTGACTTAATAATATTTGGATTGAGGTTTGCTAAGATTATAGTAATTATGTAAAGCGCTCGTTTCTTGACGTTGACGACCAAAAGTAAGGTAAGAGAGACAAATACGCGCCTTTGTTTAGTTCACTTGGTTCATTTGGATTAGTTGAGAGAGTATCACGCGTAGTGCGTTTGTTTAGTTACTTGGTTTATTTTGATTTTGTGATAGGCGGGGTTGGTCAAACGCATAGCGCGCTCGTCTCAATGCGCTTGTTTGGTTAATTAGAGTTAATTTCGATTATGTTTGCTTAATTTGGAATAATTTGGTTAATTAGGGTTAGTTTTGATTTGTCTTGGTTAATCTTGGTTAGTCCGTGTTCGTTTTGGTTAGTTTGTGTTAGTGTTGGTTAGTTTGGGTTAATGTTGGATATTTTGGGTTAGCTGTGGTTGTTTTAACCCACAAGCGTGCCTAGCGCGCTTGACAAGCGTCTGGAGCGAGAGCTAAATTTTCGATGCGAAACTGTGTGTGGGCAATGGCGAAAGAAGAATAGTAGGTATTATTATGGCTTTGCATGGCCCTCCGCTCGCTTCGCTCGCTACGGGGGGCAATCCACACGAACTAACCAAAACTAACCCAAAATTAAGACTATGTTGGGGTTTGGAACCTTCGGCAAAACGCACTAAAACAGAGTTTTGTCCACAATACCGAAAGATAATTTTTGCACTCGTCGCGCGGTTCGCTAACCATGCTAGCATCATCAGGAGATGATTAAAACTAATCAGTGGACTAATCCTCCTGATGATGCTAACATGGTTAGCGATGGCATGCAGAAACGTTGCGTTTAAACGTTAGTTTAACATTTGTTTTCACAGACTAAGTTAACTTTAATAAAAATTAACGTTTTTCTAACCTTTTACTTGCAGGTATTTTAGGAATTAAACTAAAACAATTTGCACCAAAAATATGCATAGGCTATTTTAACGTGCTTAAAATGGTCTTTTTTTAATAACGTTTAAAGTTTACTTTTTTTACTATTAAAAAAACGTTTCTTTAAAGGCCGGGATCCTATTGATTTTGACGGTCACACCACGCGGCTTCTTTAGACTTAGGTACCTATACGTTTTATAATGCGTTTTTTACACTATTAAAAACGATAGAAACGATCTGACCATGACCGGTCCTTTTTATTAGTTCAAAAAACGTTTTTTGAAACGTAATATCAAAGTCGGTGATCGTCAGAACTAATAGGATTGCTTCCCGCCTTTTAAGAAAGCCATACCGGCATTTTTTTTTCTAAAATAAAAACATAACTGTTTAATAATCCACTATATATTTTCTGTAATTTTATGCCCCACAACTCATATTTTAACTTATTAAATCAAGCACTTTCCAACAAGGTTTGTATTTATATCTTCCCTATAATATTAACCCATGTTTGAATGGTAAAATATGCAAAATACTTGTGCGTCTGCTTAAAAAAAAGGTAATCTAACTACAAATTTTCAGGCCAATCATAGTTTTATAACCTAAGCTAAAACCCCTTCTACAAAAATAAATGACCCCTTTATGTCACTAGCCCCTCAACACCCATAATTGAAATTTGGAAAGATGATGATGGTGTTTTTTCCTTTGTAATTGCATTGTTTTGGTTTATCTAGATATTAAATATTTTCGTTTTTATTGGTTTCACCCCTATGCTATGAATGGCAATTATATTAAGTTTAATCTTACATATTATTATCCTTAACACAAAATCAAATCTTTTGAAACGTGATTGATTAGTGTTAATGAATGTATCAAGCGTTCAATTTTATGGATAATATTTTCATACCTAATAATTGTTATCTCATCCCTTTTTTTTTAAATTGTTGTGTGCTTATGACCGTACGACAGAAGTGAAAACTTCAAAAAGCTAGGTCATCGTTTGTCAGAATTTTGATCCGAGCCTTCGTTGCAGAGATACGGGCAAAAAACGGTTTCCCCCCCAAAATTCCCTCTTAAATTGGAGCCCCGGTCCCGCCCGTATGGCCTAAGGTGGCCCCTAATGGGGCGCACCTACCATAAAAATTTCGACCCCGTACTTCTTCCCGTTCTCCCGAAATTAATTCTTTAAGTTTTTCCTTCTCCCCCCTCTCCTGGCCAAACGGGGGGAGGTACGGGGTCCCGTTTTCGGCCAGGATCTTCTTTTTACTCCGGCTATATCCCCTGAAAATTTCAGCCCTCCACCTATACTGGAACATGCCAGTTACGTTACATATCCGAACATGACGCGTCATGCGTGACGCGTGAGGGCTCGGTCACATTCAACCCCCGCAAAAAAACGCAAAACGAGCCTAAAGAATTTTTCACTTCAAAAACCAATAGATAGGTATTTTAATCCTAGGTAATATTTATTCATACCTAAGAGAATCTTTTGGGACTCTAAAAAACGATTTTTCACCATCAGTTTTACTGAAACAGTTATCCACTGCGCAAAATCCAACCATCGTTATAGAAAACGTAACGACAGCCACAAAAATATTTCTCCCTCGACCTCGTATAATACGTTTGTGCGAAAACTCACTAAAGTTTCTGCGAGTCTCTGAGAAGCTGGATTGAACCGCGTTTAGCTTCAGGCTGTGGCTATCGGCAAAATCGGGATTTTTATGCATTTGACGCTACCGTTTATTAATTCTACCGTGGTTTGGGTTAGTTTACGTTAGTCTGGACTAGTTTTGGTTAGTTTGCATTAGTCGGGATTAGTTTTGGTTAGTTTGGGTTAGTTATGGGACACATGGGAGCTTATTCGGTTAGTCTGAGGCATATAAGAAACAAACGCGTGGTGCGCGCTTGTTCGGCACCCTCTATTTCTGAGGGTGCCGGCTTGTTACTTTAACAAGTTGTCATTCTAGTTTATGAAACATGCACCTGGATTTGACCATTTACTTACTTGAAAATCAAGAAGGTTAGCCAAGTCCGACAACATTGCAAGCATGATACACATATAACGGTATACTAATTTCTAGACTCGTTTTTAGCCCTCGGGCTGATCTCTGGTCTCTCAGAACAAAGAGATTGATAGCTCTGGCTAACCAGAATGAATTTCAGTATTTGATCTCCTGGATTCCAGGCCATTCTGACATCCCTGGAAACGTAATGGTCGACATACTCGCTAAAGTGGGAAGGGATTTGACTATACCGATGGACATCTTTTTCAAGATTCCTTCCCATCTAAATATTGGTTTTTTAATTTCCCTTACAAGAATGGACGACATCTTACGACAGTCATTCGGATGCGTACGTGCCATTGCTCTGTGAAGTGCCACCTTTTTAAGTTAAACCTAAAGGATGATCCGCTATGTGAATATGCTCGATGATTACAATGGTTTGGTGGAAGACCTAAATCACGTATTTTTTGAATGTCCAATCAACGTCATTCCTAATTTTAGTTTATATAGGATTCTTAGTATTCGATGACCCCAATTTCTATTTTTACTGTGCTGGGCGATCCCAACGAAGAGAAGCTTAACCTGCTTTTAAAATTTATAGCAATTAATAAGATTAATTTATAATTATACCCAATGCTTAACTAATTGTTATCCTTTCCTTTCAGTATATGTTTGTGTTGTCTGTCTGAAGATATTGTTCCATTTGTGTTACCTATGTTGTTATGTCTTGCTAACAGTTAACCTCATACAGAAGTTTTCGGGAGAAAGCTCACTTCTAGGATTCACTCACAGTACATTGGAAGCTAACAATAAAATAAAGTTTTTAGTGACAATCTCAGTGGTCTGGATATGGCTTAGAGCCAGACAACATCCTGGTCACTACCAAATTGTGCTGGCGGATTGCCTTGCAGCAAAGCCATTAACAAGAACAAGAACAACAACAAGACTCGTTTTTGACCCACCCGCGCATCTGCGTCATCTGGGAAAAAATGTCTCCATTTGACGCTGTCATAGTTTATTTAATTAAGTGATTTTTAGATTTCTTTTGTGTTTATATATGTTATAGGATTATTTAAATTAAAAGCTTATAGTATAATTATGCCGAACTGTGCTGTGGCTACATGTAAAAACAATAATAGGACCACCAAAGGGAGTGATATTAAATATTTTCGGTTTCCAAAACATGACTTAGCAAAGCAGTGGATTCATGCTTGTCGAAGAGAAGATAGAATTAACATAAAAGATGGTGAGTATCTTTAATTATTAAAGCTTTCCACGATTTACATGATTTTTTATGGCAGTGGTACACACTCTAAAGGGTGATCCTATGGCTAGAGATGGATCCTAATTTCACGTACCGTGATAAGCGCCTGCACTCGGAACGGTTGCCCACCGTGATTAGAAATTATTATTAGAAATCACGGTTCACCCCGTTCGTACACTAAGGAATCTGTCGGGCCTGTATAAGAGATAACCGCGACTGCGAATTGGCAAACTATAGCGGCGCGGCGTGACCGTGGCGTTATATTTAAACGCTGCCGCTATTTCGATGACCTTCGAGTGCTGCTCTGCCTTAGTCCCGTTATTTAAACGTTTTTTTAGATATACCACGATCAAGTCATGGTCCAGCCAGACACTATGTGGTTAAAAAATATTTGCCAAAATTTAAATAAGTAAAAAAAAACAAAGCAACATGTATTATTGAAGTGTGATTGAAGTGAAACTTCTTAACGCGCGCCGGGAGGTATATTTACACATGCTCACATACGATGGTACCAGGGTGCTTAAATCGATTAGGGCCTGTAGCGCTACATTGTTTTGGGCACCTAATCGCGCCATGTCTTCGCGATGCAATCTTTTTGTCCCAAGGGCCTTCGTGGTCGAGTGGTCTACGTGGTTAGGTCCCGATTCGGCGGCTATCGGCGGAGCGGCGCGGCCCAAGTTCAAACCCCGTTGCTTTTTTTTATTATTTTTTAAGGTTAAGTTTCTAAACAGTTTTATGAAGAATATTTTTTTCATTTGGGCCTTTCCTTTTTTTTAATTGAGTGGTATATTTTAAAAAACTACTTTTTAACCAAATCCGTTACAATATGTATAAAATTTTATTGTGATATCTTTGTTAGCTTACAAGCAAAAAAATGGGATTTGCTCTATTACCTTGTCAAGACATAGGCGAAACTTTTATGAAGAATATTTTTTCATTTAGGCCTTCTCTTTTTGTTAATTGAGTGGTATATTTAAAAAAATACTCTTTTCTTCAAACGTCAGTAAATCCGTCATTACTCGACTGTGTAGGCGGCCGTGAAGTTTCATTTTTCCTCCGCCGGAGCTTTACTTTTCACTTTTCCGCCGGCGGAGGTAAAAGTGTTAACCTAGCAACAGATACAAAGAAACAGCAAAACAAGCGTCAACAACTCAAGAATTATTAAACTAAATTTTGTATTTATCACTCAATTTGTGCACTGCATTTCTAAAAATCACTAATTTAGGAACAAATTGGTTATTAACTTAATCGAACTTACTCAATAACTGCTTACAATACGGAATTAAAACGCAATCGGAGACGCAATTTTAAAAAAATAATTATTGTTGACAGTGTCCACTGACAGCTTTATGTTACATTACTATAGCAACGACCTGTGCCTATTCACCGATACCGGTCTAAGCCGCCTTGCAAACCAACTTATCTTTGATAATAATCATTATTATTACTTTTCCTCCATATAAAATAATATACTATTTAACCAAATCCGGTACGATATGTAGGGGTCCTCATTTTCTTGACAACTTCTTGATTTTGTCTTGATCTTGTCTTGATTTCAAGACAAGATCATGACAAGAAATGATCCTTGTTTTTCAAGACAAGAGAAGAATTACTTCTCAAGTCCAAGATTTCTTGGAAAGAAACCAAGAAAAATTTAAAATTTCTTGAAAATATGAAATTAAAAAAATAGTATATTATTTTATATGGAGGAAAAGTAATACTTTTCATGGCGCGCTCGTGTTTAACAGCCGAACGGAGTGAGGCTGGTAATAGAGAGCAAGCCATGAAAAGTAACTTTTCCTCCAAATAAAATATGCTGTTTTTTCTTCAAATGTCGACAAATTAATGCAAAAACGTCGCTTTTTAATAGTAATAATAATTATTATTAAAGATAAGTTGGTTAGCAAGGCGGCTTAGACCGGTGCGGTGTCGGTGAATAGGCTCAGTTTGTTGCTATAATAATGTCATATAAAGCTGTCAGTGGACACTGTCAACAATAATTATTTTTTTAAAATTGCGTTTTCGACTGCGTTTTAATTCCGTATTGATAAGCAGTTATTGAGTAAGTTCGATTAAATAATAACCAATTTGTTCCTAAATTAGTGATTTTTAGAAATGCAGTCACAAATTGAGTGATAAATACAAATTTTAGTTTAATAACTCTTGAGTTGTTGACGCTTATTTTGATGTTTGTTTGTATTGTATCTATGTTGATATGACAACACTTTTACCTCCGCCGGCGGAAAAGTGAAAAGTAAAGCTCCGGCGGAGGAAAAGCGAAACTTCACTGCCGCCTACACAGTCGAGTAATGATGGATTTACTGACGTTTGAAGAAAAAATCATTTGTTTGCTAGTTTATTAAAAAAAACAAAGCACTGAAACATTTTTAAAGGATTGATAAAAAAATTATTATGTAAAACATAACTTTTTTATTTAATTTCGGCCCTCTACCTATACGGGAACGGTTTTCCCCCAAAATCCCCCCTTAAATTAGAGCCCCGGTCCCTCCCGTATGGTATAGGGTGGCCCCCCATGGGGCGCACCTACCATAGAAATTTTGACCCCGTACCCCTTCCCGTTCTCCTGAAATTAATTATTTAAATTTTTCTTTCTCTCCCTTTCCTTGGCCAAACGGAGGGGGGTACGGGGTCCCGTTCCCGTTATCGTCCAGGATCTTCTTTTTACCCCGGCTACATCCCCTGAAAATTTCGGTCCTCTACCTATACGGGAATATGCCAGTAGAAGGAGCGTGACGCGTGACGACGTTACATATCCGAGCGTGACGGCTTGGTCTCATTCAACCCCCACAAAGAAAAAACGCAAAACGCGCTTAAAGAAGTTTTCACTTCAAAAAAAGAAAGTTATATATGTATAGCTACTATTGTCATCCCCATGAATACACTAATGCGCACTGCTTGGTATTTTAGGTATTTAAAGTGGCATTGCCCAGAAAAAATCCAGTTACATACAGTCAACCTACGGTCAGTAAGTTTCCCAATGTATGGAAATAACTGTAATATGTAGGTACTAAATGTAAAATGTAAACTCAAAAATGTAGAAGTAGGTATTTATGTTCTTTTATTCCTGTAGACGTAATTAAAAAATAAACAATTTAAGATATAAATATTTACAATATTAAATAGTAATTTAATATGGGTACTCCGTTGAGGTAATCCTAAAATTACTTAGTTCGGTCAATATTTACTTTGCGCACTTATTGGCTACAACAAAAATAAAAATACTGACATATTCTACGTTACTTCTCTTACCATCTCCCACACATTAAATGCTGCGCAAATGTTTCTACTTATCAGAAAAAAATAACAAAGTTTACAAAATGCAGTTATGTTAAACCATCCGACATGTTCCAAACTTATACTATCTCGCTCTCGCACACTCATTATTTCACCTTCTCTTTTTTTAACACAACGCAACGGTCCAAACGGATCTAAAAAACGCAAGCAAAAAGCAAGGCAGGCGTAATAGCGATACAAGAATAAGTAATTTTACCAGCTTCTTTTCTTAAAAACCAAAAATATAACTGTTTTCTTTTGCATTTTAAAATGATAACATTTCTGGCACGTCAACATGACACTATTTCAACTTTCAGCATTTCGATTTCTTAAATTATGTGATCTAGCATCTAGTTAGCTTAGCACGGCTCAGCCAGCTGTCATTCTACGAATAGGTGTTGCCAAGTGTAATTTCTGTTCGGTTCTAAAATACGGTATCTTGTTGGATACATTCAACCAACACTTTATACATGGTGATTCAGAAGTACTTTGTATTTATTAAAATAATAAATAATAATAATAATAATTCGCTATTTTGAGTTACGCAAGACGCTCGCTATTTAACGACCAAAAGAGAGAGAGAGACAAATGCGCCCTTGTTTGGTATATTTGGATTAGTTAAGAAAGTACCACGCGTAGCGCGCTCGTTTTGGGATAATTATGGTTTTGTGTTAGGCGGGGTTGGTCAAGCGCATAGCGCGCTCGTCTCAATGCTCTTGTTTGGTTAATTAAAGTTACTTTCGATTATTTTTGCTTAATCTGGGATACCGAAGACAAGCCCGCGTAGTGCGCTTGTCTCTTCTTTATTAATTAGGGTTAGTCTGGGGTGGTTTTGCTTAGTTTAAGTTAAGAACAAGACAAGCGCGCTACGCGCGCTTGTCTCTTTATTTTGCCAAATTAGGGTTAGTCTGGGTTAGTTTTGATTAGTTTGGGTTAGTTTTGGTTAGTTTGGGTTAGTTTTGGTTAGTTTGGGTTAGTTTGGGTTCGTTTGGGTTGGTTTTGCTTAGCCTGGGTTAGTGAAGAGATAAGCGCGCGTAGCGCGCTTGCCTCTTTATATTGCTTAATTATGGTTAGTCTGGGTTAGTTTGGGTTGGTTTTGCTCAGCTTGGGTTAGTGAAAAGACAAGCGCGCGTAGCGCGCTTGTCTTTTTACTTTGCTTAATTAGGGTTAGTCTGGGTTAGTTTTGGTTGGTTTGGCTTAGTTTTGGTTAGTTTCGGTTGCTTTTGCTTCGTTCGGGTAATAACTGGTTAATTAGGGTTAGTCTGGGTTAGTTTTTGTTAGTCTGGGTTGGTTTTGCTTAGTATGAGTTGGTGAAAACACAAGCGCGCGTAGCACGCTTGTCTCTTTACTTTGCTTAATTAGGGTTAGTCTGGGTTAGTTTTGGTTAGACTCAATTAGTTTGGGTTGGTTTTGCTTAGTTTGGGTAATGAAGACATAGTGAGATCATTGGGGGCGAAGGAAAAATTATAGAAATTGACGAGGCGAGAATTGAGAAAAGAAAATATAATCGGGGACTATACAAAGCGATTCCACGTTTTTTGGAAAAATGCAGCGGCGCTTTACCCATTAGTGCTTCATCCATTTCCATGTAAGTAATTTCAATAATTGATATTCCATGCACCTGCCCTGGGACATTTACCTACTTGAAAATCAAGAATGTTAGTCAAGTGTGACAACATTGCAAGTAAATTTTCATCATTAACGTCAAATTGGGAGAGTTCGCGTTTAAATGTCTTCCTAAATGGCCTCATTTATGATTTTTATTTTTCAATTTTTGGCGTCAAAAGTGTTTTGCGCAATATGTAACGTGTCACAAAACACTTCTAATACTGTCTTCTACACGTCACATTAAAAATTTTTGCAAAATTCGAAAAGTGCTCAAAGTAAATATTTACCCTTAGTTCTCAAATGTTGAACTAATACTTAAATAAAAATTTATACAGACATACATTGATGAAATCTTTCCATTGAACTCAAACTAGTATATTAAGGTACCAGTTTTTAAAGACCATATTTTTTTCGCACGAGCACGAAATTACGAAACGACACGCTTGCGGGGAGTTTCCTAACGTGCGAGTGCGCAAAATGTCTTTTAAAACGTGTATTTTATACTATTTTTTCTATTATGCAGGTTTTTTAATGAAAACATTAATTTATTCTATTCTCGATCAGCACTTGAGCGGCCCTCTTGTCATTTTTGACGTATTTACAGCGTTACCAGCAAAAAATTAGAAATTGTATCATATTTGAACTGAAATTGTACCAGATTCAGCATTGTTGTACAGAATTTATATTATAAGAGGGTTTTTTTTTACATTTTTGCGGTTTTTTCAAACTTACCGTCATTAACGTATAGGAGGCTCCAACTTTTTTCTTGACCAGAAAGCCAGAAGCCAGAACATGCAATTGCAAAGCGAAACACATTTCAACTAAGTCGGGCATACATAACCAGCCGAATAATAACGGAAGCGCCATCTGTGGGAGTATGTCATAAACCGGCAACGACAGCGCTATGATTTATGCTTCTGCCTGGATCGTATCGATTTTAAACGAAGAAAGCTGTTCGAGAAGCGATCGATAGAGTTCGCCCTCACTCCATTGATTTGTATAGGAGTGGATAAGCAATAAATAGACCAAACATGGCAAATTTACGACCGCGAAATGTAAACAAAACAATTCCTATTTTGCCTTGCGCATTAGAGAATTAGTGGGCGCCGTCTGTTGCAGTGTGAAGGTCATTAGGCAGGCCCTGGACCGCTATTCTGGTAACTAAATTCGCTTAGCGTTTCGTGCACGCTGAGCGTTTGATGACATCAAAGTCGCAGAGCACGTGACCAAATCAGCAAAATTGGTATTCAGGTGTGTTTTACGCCGAGCGTTCCCAAGGCGCGGGAAGCGCACGGTAAGCGTCATGAAAACGTCAACCATTTGGCAGCCGTTTTGCCATTTGCCGTTCGTGTTAAGTGTGTGCCCTAACTTTCTGTGTGGCATAAAAAAAAATTAGTACATATTTTCTGTTTTAAATTTACAATGGCGGTACCATATATTCGGTAGATAACATTGAGAATAATATCGGGAGGCAGCGGTTTCTACGCGATGATCCCTTTGAATTTTCTGACAGAAATTTTGTAAAGATGTATAGGCTTCGTAACCAAGATGTCTTAAATTTAGAAGAAATGCTTCATCCATTCCTTCCGTTAAAGAGAAGACAAGATGCCTTAAGCAATAGAGTCAACGAATAGGTGGGAATAGTTTATTCTATATTAATGCAGAATTAATAGGAATGTAAAGGCTCATTTAAAGTTGTGTAATGTAAGCAACTAGAAGTATAAGGTTAGCGTAAAGCTCGCCTTATATCGCCGATGTATTTTGACTGCTCATGTCTTAAACCGGCTTTCCATGATGCAACAACACGCTGCGATGCAGCAAAATTCATGTGACTTTCTTGAGTTTCAGTGACAACTTGCATCAGTGAAAAACCGTCCTATCTTTCTCCATTCCTTCCAAGTTTTTGTAGCCCCTGGAATGGAATTTAGAGTTACGGGTAATGTTTGCCATAATTTTGAAATATCGGCGTTGGTAAATTGGTTGCTCTGCTTCTGCGTAACCGTTTGCGGATTTTGTTCCATAAACTCGATAATCATTGTTTTTGCTGTCGAGAAATGGTTTTTTTCTTCAACAAAACCAACTACGGCACAACACAAATAAAACCAATATCACGTCTTACGGTGACGTCTACTTGTCAAATTTTAGGAATTTCACTAATTTTTATGTTGGGAATACTGAAAATTTTGGGTTGCCAAGTTGGGCTTAGCGAATTCTACTCGAAGGGCTCACGCACGGCAACGAGAATACGAAAACCGGTCGGTTAGCGCGGCTGCTATGCGAGGCGCACGCTGTGCGATTCGCTTAGCGCCCTCGAAAACGTAACGTTTTACCAGAATAGCGGTCCAGGACTCCACAATTTGAACTCGTACTCTTGTGATTATGAACGAAAGTAATTATTTCACCAAATATTCGGTAGAGTAGTCTTGCCGATTGTGAAACGGGCCAGTTAGCATAGTGAAACAAACAATAAGGTATAAATAAGTAATACTTATAATAATTATACTTACTTGAAATAGGAAATCCCGGGTATTTTGCCTCTACTGCTACAAAACACAACCATACACTTTCGGGATTCTATTTTGGTAGCATCGCCCATTGCTTATGTGCGTATTGTTCAATTGAAGCGAAAATCAAAATAGGGTATGCACAAAGCACAAACGTGAACCACTAAACTAAAACTAATTAAGCAACTAAAAACACTAGGTCCAAGGAAAGTCAATAAAAAGTAAAGTATTCGAATTATCAACACAAAACGCCGCGCCGTCAAAACGAAAACACGTCAAAGACAAAAGCCAAGTTCGGTCCTGATCGACGCCTGCTGAGACGGCAAGTGTTTTAGTGCGCATGACGAAACGGGATCTTCTTTGTTTACGTTTTTCGATTTTGCTTCGATTTTGTCATGCGCAGAAACCCGTTTTTTCGCCCATAGGTTGCCACTTTTGAATAGTGCAACAGGCGGCTATTGCTTATCCACTCCTATACAAATCAATGCCTCACTCTCACCTGTGTTGATGTTTTCAATTGTGTAGGTCCAAAGGATGCCATTGTTTTTAATGTTCTTGTTACTTCTGGCTTGCAAACCACAGTCACTTGTTCTCCATCCATTTCATAGCGAATTTCATTGAACAGAAAAGCGAGGGCATTATTAGAAAAGGAATCACACGGTTTTGTGGCATCGCTTGATGTAAATGTACCTTCAATGTAAATATAACTTTCTGATATATACATACGAATTTCATCGGAATTTCAAATGTCGGTGATCCATAATCCATATGGTTTGTTCGATCTCGACGAGAATAGTCTCGGTCTTGTCTCGTCTCGAAATTCAAGACCGATACCGAGGCGAGACTAGGAATTATAACTCGAGACCGAGACTTCAAGGTTCGCGACCGAGAGTCTCGTCACATCATTCTCGATAATCTCGTGTCTCGAGTATTAAAAATAAAAATAATTTATAAGTATAATAGTACGAAAATATATTTTTTTAAATTATAGGTAATGTATAAAAAATAAAAAAATATTTAAGTACACGAAAATCAAAGAAATATTGGAAAGTGTATGTATGTACGTATCTAAAGTACAATTTACTAGTTGCATACTTATATTTATGAGTAACACACAAAAAATATATTTTCAAAGCAGTTTATTATAGGTAACGTACAAAAATAAAAAAATATATAAGAATCTAGAAGCACGAAATAATATCATTTCGAATTTTGAGCAATACTGAATAGGTATCTACGAGTGTACAGATAATTTAAAAAAAAAACTGATACGACTTGAAAAATTCGTTCTTTATTTTGAGCAGTAGATTCCTATCATGAGGCTGACATATAGGTAACCTGCGTTTTGACAAAACGAAATGTGATTTGACGTCCAATAAGGGAACTAATGGTCTGTTTAAATGCAAAAATCGTAAGCGATAACCCCATTATTATTTTGTACTTTGAGAAATATCTCTTGCGAAAAATGTATATATTTAGGTATTATAGTATTCAATATTTCTTTGGTTTATCGTTGGTTATGGTTAAAAGAATGATTAAACTCAACTTTTATTCATTTTAATTAAACATAAAGAAATATATTTTTATTTAATTATTAAAACAACAAAAACCTAATTAAACAACTTAAATTAGGCAAAAGCAAAAATTGTAACAAATTTAGAAGATGGTTAGTCCTTATTAGATAGATAGATAGATAGATAGATAGTTAGATAGATAGATAGCGAAAGTCTTATATGCGTTATTTCATCATACTTGTCGGACAGAGAGATTCTGCTGGAGGCGGACGGGATCATAAAGACCGTGAAAATAAACAGTGGCGTTCCACAAGGATCGGTACTGGGACCGACCCTGTGGAATATACTCTACGACCAGCTTTTTGACTTGGAAATGCCAGAGGGAACTACATTGGTTGGCTTTGCTGATGACGTCGCAATGGTAGTCACTGCAAAGAGTGAGACTCTTTTAATGAGTGTGGCAAACAGGGCTTTGCAGCGGGTGTCAAACTGGATGGAAAGCAGGAAACTAAACTTGGCTACTGAAAAGACCGAAGCTGTTCTTCTGACTAAGAAAAGGAAAATAAAGCTTTGACGTACTCGGGACCGGCAAGGCTGTGAAATATCTTGGGGTTTGGCTGGATACGAAACTAAGTTTGGCAGAGCACATTAGCAAAACCATCGTAAAGGTTGACAAGACAGTTACAGCATTGGCGAGTTTAATGCCAAATATTGGCATTGGCAGAATAGGCTTCAAAAAGAAGGTTACTGTCTAGTGTAGTCCATTCTCAGATGCTATATGGCTCACCAGCCTGGTATAATGCAACGCAGAACAAGAAGTTGATGCTAAAGCGTCTTAGCACGCAAAGGAAAATAGCCCTACATATTTGCAGTGCGTACCGAATGGTATCGGCCGAAGGAGTGTGTGTCATTGCGGGCTTACCTCCAATTGACCTTATGATCAGGGAAAGGCATGAACGATATACAGGTGTTACAAAAGAGGAGGCAAAAGAATATCTAATGCATGGATGGCAAACTAGGTGGGAAAATGGAGTCTATGGACGGTGGACGCACAGACTAATACCGGTTATACGGGACTGGATGGAACGTCCCTACGAGGAGGTAGACTATTTTATTACTCAGGCTCTTTCGGGACATGGTTGCTTTCGAAAGTTCCTATATGACCGTAATAGAGCCGAAATCCCAATTTGTTCCTATTGTAAGCAGGAAGACGATGCGGAACATACCCTGTTTGTGTGTTCAAGATGGAACGAGGTAAGGACTGCTTTCTCTCATGTAACAGGAGAGCCATTCGACAGAGAGAGAATGATGAGAAGTCTGTTGGGTGGAGAGGAGACTTGGAACTGTGCTTATACAGCAATACGAACAATAATTCAAACCAAAGAACTCGAAAGTAGGGGATGACTTTACAAATCTTGACTGTGATATTTGCTTTATTTTTATATATACCTGCCTGTTTGTGATGGTCGATACCTACGTCATCTGTGATATCGTGATACCTACACCACCTGTGATATTTACACCACTAATGCATCTGTGATGGATCATTACTATATCTGTGATATTTCCAACAAGAATATACTGTGATATTTTACGGCACCACTGGATCTGTTTGTGCTTGTTGCCTATCGAAAGTAAAATGGTTTTGAAGACAATCCCCGCACTGAAGTAATGCGAGAGCGGTTCCAGTGCGAAGGATGAAGAGCAGGGGGAAGGGTTTTAGGACAAAGAGGCAGTCACTGCCTGGTCAACTGGACGACTTTCAACATCGACCAGGTGTCTAGATAGAGATTTCCTAATCCCCAAAAAAAAAGATAGATAGATAGATAGATAAAAGTCCGGCACCGCAGTCAAACTTCTGCGGGGGAGAGCGACCTGACCGGATGCGTCCCCCGGCGGCGGATAGGGGA
>MU184260.1:12958-35760 GCA_016904865.1 Pissodes strobi | reverse complement strand
TCCTAAAGTCACTGCCGCAGACCAGCTCAACCCAGGGCCTCATAGCTAATGAGAACGGGCCTAGCGAACCCGGGGTACCCTATCTGGGTCTGAGCTCTTTTTCAACTAGTCTTGGGCCAGACTCTCTCCTTTATCTTTCTGCTGTCCGATCTCCCTTGATCAACTCTTGTTGATTGCTATTAGAGCATTCGAGGGCATGGGGGTCAGCTCCTTTTTCCCTTTCTACACCTGGCCGTAGGTATAAAAGGCACAAAAACGACCATAAGCAATGAACAAGGAACAGAGAGATGAAGTTACGGTGCAGGGTTTCGGATGCCCAGTGCCGGTCCAGAACGCGGGTGGTGGAGCAGGCCCCGCTGGACCGTCAGCCAGTTACTGCGGCTCTTCTTCGATGGAATTCCTGGTCGAGGGGAGCAAAACTGCTACTGGAATTGAGCCAAATGACCCGTTCTCAAGGCGGGATTCTATTGTGAGGACTCCACCAAGGCAGAGGGCCTTGTCGTTACCTGACATCGATCGGGAGGAAAATGCAGAGGAGAGATCCACCAAGAGAAAAAGGACAGAGGCGAAACCAGCAAGAGACCCAAGCAAAGGAGGTGATAGTAGGACAGCCCCCCAAAACACTTCGGAATTACGGAGCGGACAAGACCAGTGCGGAGGCACGAAACTCAAGAATATTCTTGATACAATTTGTAGACAAATAAAGCACATGGAGAAAACTCTGGGGCAGATGTACAAACCAAAAAAAGAACTAACAGAATCGATAAGTCACTTGATGTTGCAGGCTGAGCAAATACAACAACCGGAAATTATCGAATGGATCGACACCGCTATTAAGACTAGCAACCAGGAAGAGGAATCTGTATGTCCTAGGACGTTAAGTGAGAGCGCGGAAGCGACATACAAGAAGAAAATTGCTGATTTGTCCCAAGAGATTATTGAATGCAAGCAAAAGGCCGGGAGCACTAACCCAGAAACACATCTAAGCAGTGTTGCGATTAGATGCAAAGAATGTACAATAGCTCAAATGAAATACCATACCAGACTAAACCTAAAAAAAGATGAAACGATAGAAAACTTCCAGAAGATCACAGAGGAAGACTGGATTCATGAACTTTTCGAGGAGCCTAAAATGCAAATCGGTCAAATCTGGGAAGCCTCCCCTGGATGGGATATATTGCTTCCTTGTAACATATACTTTAAGTCCAACGATAGAACGATAGAGTGGGCAATAGACAAATTCGGCGGCATCGAAGGTTTAAAGCAACAGGCGAAAAAGCAGGGGGAAGTAGCTGTGATGACTCACACGTTGGGATTCCCTGATGAAGACGGGAATATTTTAAACATGAAGAGGTGGATCTACTATCCTATCACCACCAACAAAAATGCCACGGAAGATGCCCAGGACATACACATTTTCGAAGCTCTTAAACTTATCAAGGCTCACATGCTGAGGAACAACAGAACCAAATTGGCAATACCGGAAATGGATGGAGTGGTTGGTACTATAACTATCCGGATACTGGAATACCTGTTCTCAGACACAAATATCCAGGTAGTAATGTTTAAACCAAGAAGAGATAGTAAACCCGCCACTAGACTAAAATCATCTACAGGGGAATCCAACTCAGGTATAAAACCAAAAAAGCCAAGAGGGGATGCACTAATAATTAAAATGGACGGTATGAAATATGCAGAAGTACTCAAAGCTGTTAAAGTATCCATAAACCCCAGCGAGATTGGTGTAGATGTTAAAGAGACAAAAGAGACACGAAAGGGAGAGCTACTAGTGACAGTTCAGAATGGATCAGATAAAGCTGAAGCACTAAAGAAAGAAATATGCGAAAGACTTCCACAAGCGTCCGTGTCATTTAGGGTCAACAAAAAAGTGCTCCACATAAAAGATATGGACAGCATTACCACCCAGGAAGACATCAGAGAAAGCATAAGCAAAACAATTGGAGTAAAAAGTGACAGCTTTGAGGTAAGGGCTCTAAGGCCTGCATACGGGAAAAAGCAAAATGCCACCGTCGTCATTAACGCAACCGAAACTGACAAACTACTAAAAATCGAACGATTGAGGATCGGATGGATGAGCTGCCGTGTCCAGGAGAGAATTCCTGAACTAAAGTGTTTCAGATGCTGGGAGACGGGCCACATAAAAATCGAGTGCAGGGGCCCAGATAGAGAACAGAATTGCCGGAGGTGTAGCAAACCGGGGCACAAAGCAGCGATCTGTCCAAACACGGAATTCTGCATACACTGTAAAACGGAAAGGCACCAGATGGGCTCCTTCAAGTGCACCGCAGTCACACGGGCGCAAAGGCAGCAGACAGACCAACCAAGTAAACCAACAACCAAATAATGCAAGTTCTCCAAATAAACCTAAACCGCAGTCGACAAGCACATGACCTGGCTCTTTCCACGGCAAAAGAAATTAAAGCTGGAATCATCCTCCTGAGCGAACCCAACATCAAAGCCATACAAAATAGGAAAGATTGGACCTTTGACGATCATATAAACACGGCCATTAAAGTAATGGACAATAAACTGGCTGTCAAAGAACAAGGAAGTGGACCCGGTTTCTCATACATTACAACAAAAAACTTTACGGTTTACAGCTGCTACGTTTCACCCAATAGTGAACTCTCCGACCTGGAGGAAACAATAGAAGCAATTGGCAACCGCATCAGAACCCGCAGCGAAAAGGCAATAGTAACGGGAGATTTTAACGCCAAATCCCTTCAGTGGGACAAGGAAAGGGAGGACGACCGAAGGAAACTGATGGCAGAATGGATAGCCGAGCACAATATGATAGTCATAAATGAACCAGGTAAACCAACTTTCCACAGACGGGATTATGAATCAACTCTGGATCTGACTCTAGCAACAGAAAATATTAAGCGCCAAATAGTAGAATGGGATGCAAGCGATATCGAATCCATGGGCGATCATGATTATATAATCTTTAAAATCGACGAAGTAAACAAACCCTTAGCAAGACACGAGAACAAGAAGGGGTGGAACCTCAGGAAACTAGACAGAGAAAGACTTGAATCTGCCATCAGGGATATTCCCGAAGACGAGGCACCAGCATCACACAAGAGCTTTACCAAAACACTCCAAGATCTGTGTGATAAATCCATGCCAAAGAAGAAATACAGCAGTCGAGGTCATCCAGTTTATTGGTGGAGCGACGAAATAGCTGAACTCAGAAGGGAATGTATCAAAAAAAGAAGACAGTATACCAGAGAAGCAAGAAGAAGTCAGGACGAACAACTGTGGGCAATGTACAAGGATGCCAAGAAAACGCTTCGAAATAAAATCAAGATGACCAAAAAATTATGCTGGAAGAAACTTTGCGAGGATTTAAATCAGGATATATGGGGTAACGGGTACAAAATTGTTATGAAGAGCCTACTAGGATTCCCTGCAAGACCCCAGATGACCATGGGGATGATGGAGAAGGTCGCCAGTCATCTCTTCCCAGAACACGACGAGGTGAAATTTAGAACGGATAAGTCAGAACCAGTTACGCCCTTTAGCATAGACAAGCTTAGATTTGCGAGCAATAAGTTAAAAAATAAAAAAGCGCCGGGCCCCGGAGGAGTGCCCGCAGAAATAGTTAAACAAGTGATACGAGACAAACCAGCGTACACACTGAAGGTGTACAACAACCTAGCAGCAGATGGTCTCTTCCCACGAGAATGGAAAAAGGCTAATCTAGTCTTACTGAAGAAGGGTGACAAACCTGTGGAAAAACCAAGCTCCTACCGACCGATCTGCCTGTTAGACATCGAAGGAAAACTCTATGAGCACCTAGTACTTTCCAGATTAAATAGTGAACTCGATCGTACCGGAGGCTTATCAGCAAGGTAATTTGGATTCAGAGCAAAACGGCAGACTGTGGATGCAATACTGGAGGTTATTAGAACAGCAGATAATGCTGCAGCTTATACACCGGCGCATCGGCGCATATGCGTGGCCATTACACTGGACGTTAAAAACGCGTTCAACAGTGCATCGTGGCAAATAATCCTAGACGACCTTAGAGGGAGAAGAGTGCAAGAAGGATTGATCAGGATAATTAGGTGATATCTATCGGGCAGAGAAATTATTTTAGAGACTGAAGGAAATACTAGAGCCAAACGCATCAGCAGCGGTGTACCGCAGGGTTCCGTCCTGGGCCCAACATTATGGAACGTAATGTATAATGACTTACTGGAGATTGTGCAACCCCAAGGAGTGAAGCTTGTCGGATTCGCGGACGATGTGATCATGGTCGCTATAGCAAAAACAGAGGAAAGCTTGATGAATATCACAAACATCGCACTGACCAGGGTTACCAACTGGATGAACAGCAGACTGCTACAGCTAGCGGTCGAAAAAACTGAGATCGTTCTATTAACCACGAGGAGGAAACTTACACCAATAACCTTCAATGTACAGGGGACTGTAGTGGGCCCAAGCAAAGCTATCAAATATCTGGGAGTGTGGCTAGACACGAAGTTAACGTTTGCTGCGCACATAGACAGAATAGTGCAAAAAGCAGAAAGGACAACGACTGCGCTCGCAAGTCTTATGCCCAACATTGGCGGACCTAGACCCTCCAAAAGAAGAGTGCTGGCGGGAGTAATACACTCGCAACTCTTGTATGCAGCTCCTGTCTGGCATGCCGCAGTAAATAATAGTAAACTATTAGGACGGCTCAATAAAATCCAAAGGCTCATTTGTATCAGAGTATGCAGTGGATATCGCACCATTTCATTGGCTGCAGCGCAGGTAATATCCGGAGTACCACCCATAAAACTCCTAGTCCTTGAAAGGAAGGAGAGATACGAAGGCGCAAAAGAAGACGCAGCCAGAGCCACTCTCCTCAACAAGTGGCAAGAAGAGTGGACACAACAGACCTATGGGCGCTGGACGAGAAGGATAATTCCGAGTATTCAGACTTGGTTGAACAGGCCACATGGGGAACCCGACTGATATCTGTGCCAGGCACTCTCAGGCCATGGGTCTTTTAGGAAGTACCTTTACGACAGGCGCAGGGCGGATTCAGACCAATGTAGGTACTGTGGACAGACGGACGATGTGGAACATACCCTCTTTGTCTGCACTAGATGGGAATCATTAAGGGAAGATTTCTGTAGAGACACAGATAGCTGCTTTACAGAGAGGAATATGATGAATAACTTGCTATTGTCAGAGGAAAATTGGCAACGCACATATGCAGTGATACGAAGCATCTTAGAAACGAAGGAAATAGAAGCCAGATGAACTCAGCTAGAGTAACAACTAACTGAAGGCTCCGCATATCGTGTAGAAGTAATGCGAGAGCGGATACCTGCACGATATGCCTGGAAGAGCAGGGGGAAGGGTTTTAGAACAAAGAGGCAGTCACTGCCTGGTCAACTGGACGACTTTCAACATCGACCAGGTGTCTAGATAGAGATTTCCTAATCCCAAAAAAAAAAAGATAGATAGATAATGATTTATTTGTTCCAAAAAATAAAAACACAGTAAAAAAGTTACAGTGCAATAGCCAATGAGGCATGGAACATTGTTCAATACAATTTACAAAAAAAAAATAGAAAAGAGCAAAACATTTATATATAAAGATATACGTATATCGTTTACAACTAACAAAATACACAACAATACAACATGACAAAAAAAACATGTTTAAAAAATAGGTACCCAATGCTTACAGACTAACATACATCCGCCTTATATTTATCTATGCATACACATATTATAACATATTAGTATCTTTAGCAGCGCGATTTTATATGAGTACTCAGTTCTAACCTATCTTTATCATTAAAAAATTCCTCAAGGGAATGGAATGCCTTTTTAATTAAATAGTGTTTTACAATATTTTTGGCAGTGACCTTTGGTAACTCTCTAACAGATTTTGGAAAACAGTTAAATATTTTTATAGCACAGTACACAACGTTTCTTTGGATATATGCAAAATTGTTTTTCGCAGGCAAAAGATTTGTTCTGAAGTCTCATGATCATGCAATCGTTGAAACTCCGCAAACAGATCACCGTTTGAATACACAAACATAAAGGAATCAAGTACGTACATACTAACCACCGTTAAAATCCCTTGACTGACAAAAACGACCCTACAGGTATCCCGTGTTTTCATTTCATAAATATACCTTAAGCATCTCTTTTGAAGAATCAGGATTCGCCCGACATCAACAGAATTGCCCCAGAAAATCAAGCCATATCTAACTCTCGACTGAATAAATGCATGATATGCAGATATTGATGCCTCTGTGTTCACTTCATTCGCAATTACTCTCAATGCATAACAATATTTGGAGATACTTTTTGCGGCACTCTCGACATGCGCTCTCCAGTCCAGTCTTCTGTCAATCAAAACACCCAGAAATGAGACCTGATCTGTAGAAATGATACTTGTGTTATTGTAAATAAATCTGAGTACCGTCTCCTTTATTTTTCTAAAAACAACACATTGTGTCTTCGGCACATATTAAGAGAGTCTATCATTTTAACGTAAACAAGACAACATTTTTTCTATTAATAAAGGGTGAATACAAAAAGAAACAGTTAAAAGCAACTTAGTATTTTGTGAAATCTCCATCTGCATCAATCACAGCTTGAAGTCTTCGATTCATGGTCATAAAGCGGGTAATGAAGTTTTCTTCAAGTGACAATTCTTCCCATACTTCCTGAATACCTTGTCATAGCTCCTCGCTTTTCTGATGCATAAAATTTCGTCGGTAAAGCCTTTTGACTATTATCCGCCCTATGTTTTCTATTGGGTTGATATCGGGACTGGTCATAGCAAGGTTTCAATGTTGGCATTTTGAATCCATTGTGTGACGATGTTCGAAGTGTGCAATTGCCTTGTTGGAAGATATAATTATTTTCAGGGTAAAGCTGTTCTGCACTGGGCACCATAACGTTCTTCAATATTTGAATATAAGTTTCACCAACAAATCGTCCCTGAATATACTAGACAACTTCCATTCCTCGCGACAAAATCCATCCCCACACGTTTACACTGAAATGGCCTGCAGCTCTATTACCTGTCGACGTACCGAGCATTGACACGCTGGTCGTTTGGTCTGTACACCTTAATTTTGCATTTTTCTGAGGATTGGAAGATCTTTTCGTCAGAAAATATGACCCTATCTCAAAACTGCTGTTCACGGGCTTGGTAATTGAGAGCGAAGATTAGTCGTGCTTGTTTCTGTTGGAGAATAAGTTATATCTTTTTTGCCGCAGTCCGGCATTTTAGACGCGATGCCGAAATTTTGCGGCAGACTGTTGCTTGACTGCCCGGAAACTGCGACAGAATCCTAGCATTCTTTGCGCCTTTAAACGGGTCATTTTCCAGTACTTGAAGAAGTGCTTGATCTTCCTGAACTAAACTTACTCTTCGTCTACCAGATCCCCGATTCCTATCAAGCGTTTCTTCTTGTCTCCATCTTTTATTAATAGAAAAAACTGTTGTCCTGCTTACGTTAAAATGTTGGGCTATCGTTGATAAGGACCAACCATCTTCTTACTTGGTTACAATTCTCGCTTTTAGCTCTTTGCTGGCATGTGGAGCCATTTTAAAATGATTTTCACACAGTTGGGTTACTCCTTTCTAATTGACAACGCTGACTTTTTTTTAATTTGACAGCGACGACGACATGGTGGCCTGAATACACTGCCCAAATCTAAGAGAAAATGTTCTATAAAGGCCGCCATACACGATGCAGTTTACCGGAAGGCAGGACTTCGATTCGCAAACCTGAAGCAAGCCTGTATTCTCGGCTAAGGCATATACGTTACGTTTTATTCGGAGGGTTTTGTTCAGTTTTAGTGTGGTGCGAAGCGAAAAGTTGTAGACAAGATCTCGGAAAATGATCTTATGTTAATAGGAGTTGCTTTATTGTCTAAAAAATAGCAACAAATAAAGCCCAAACGTTCGAAATGGGTAAAACAGTGGTTAATAGATCGACAAGTGAATTCGAATATGCACCTAATTAACGAATTACGACTGGAAACTGATAACTCTCGGCCTGTACCAATATCGTCACAATACACGTTCCGACTTGCAAGCAAAAAACCTAGCCGGAAGGTAAATAATCAAGCTCTGACTGTTTTTTGGGAGGCCGAGAGTTCAGGCCCGGCCTTCCGGGCAATATGACCACTAAAGCTGGCCATACACCATGCAGTTTACCGGAAGGTGGGCCTTTTGATTTGCAAACCGGAAAGCAAACTGTATCGTTAGTGGTCATATTGGCCGGAAGGCCGGGCCTGAACTCTCGGCCTCCCAAAAAAAAAGTCAGGGCTTGATTATTCACCTTCCGGCTAGGTTTTTTTGCTTGCAAGTTGTGACGATATGGGTACAGACCGAGAGTTATCAGGTTCCAGTCGTAATTCGTTTATTAGGTGCATATGCGAATTCACTTGTCGATTTATTAACCTCTGTGTTACCCATTTCGAACGTTTTCGCTTTATTTTTTGCTGTTTTTTAGACACTAAGGCAACGCCTATTAACATAAGATCATTTTCCGAGATCTTGTCTATAACTTTTCGCTTCGCACCATACTAAAAACTGAACAAAACCCTCCGAATAAAACGTAACGTGTATGCCTTAGCCGAGAATACAGGCTTGCTTCAGGTTTGCGAATCGAAAGTCCTGCCTTCCGGTAAACTGCATCGTGTATGGCGGCCTTAACGATACAGTTTGCCTTCCGGTTTGCAAATCGAGAGGCCCACCTTCCGGTAAACTGCATGGTGTATGGCCAGCTTAAGAGTCGTATAAGTTTTTTTTTAAACTAGCTGCACATCAGGAATATCCTTCAGATCACGATGTCTAAAAAAAGTCAGCATCAGTTTAATAAAGACAAATTAGCCTTTTAGAGCAAATGCAAGTTAGGAACTTCAGAACTTATCGCTTCTCAAAAATCGTAATTTCGTGGGACTTACATCAATTTTCGAGCAGTTTGCTTTAGTAGTTTCGAGAAGAAGAAGTAAAACAAGTTATTATTCATTATTTCTTGAATCCTCCCATCATACGGTATCTTAACTACCTGAGAATTTCCCCCAGGCGAATTTTGAACACAATCCGATATAATAACACTTTGTCAAGAATTTTAAAATTAAGATTTTTGTCCTCATCTATTTTTTTTTTACTTTTTATTCTTATTAGGAGTTGGAGACATAAATGAAAGAAATCGAGGATTGTTTTTATAGTATATTAAAAATATAAACGTGTTTTTAACGTAAATATATATCACTATGGAAGTAGGCATGCTCTTGAAAACTTGCTATTAAGCTGTAGGGAACAGGTTCGCCGAAAACTACAGTCTTTTCACTTGCAGACCCTCAATATTAGACCCTCTACTTCTGGTCATCTCTACTGACACTATAGCCGCTTTCGTTTTACCATTTTGGGTAGCCCGGGGGTGAACCATTCAGATCACTTGCGTTCGTTTTAGCCAAGTGAACTGAACAGATCTACTCAAATCGATACCCCTCTGCACCCGCAAAGACCACTGTCGTTCAAAATTCTTGGTTTTGTTAGTATTATTTAATAATTTTAAAGATTAGTACAATTTTTCTATAGAAGGAAAATGAACAGTTTAATAATCTTTGATCCCTAGTCAAATACTACTTATAGCGACTTCTCTCTGCAGAAGATCTTAAAGGGGCAGTTGTGTACGCTCGTTTTAAACAATAATCTGAACTGATCCGTTGAGTTCTATTCACCCTTTAAAAATATTAAAACGAAAGCGACTTTGGTCTAGTCCATTTGACATCTGATTCGTCGCATACGATGTATTTTACTTTTATTTAAAATCTTGATAGATTTTTTTTCAATTTGATTGTAATAAAACCCCATTTTGAAAACTATTTATGGAAATTTCCTCAATTCTAGTTTATTACAAATTAGAAAGATTACTGCACGAGCGGGCGCAAGGAGCGAGGATTGTAATCTTCCTCGTTTGTAACAAGCAAATTACCATTCAAGTAGTGTACTATACTTTTTCTACGACTATTTTAAAAATGCCGGGTGGTGTGGTGTTGTTGTTTAAGTTTTAGTAATTTTTTCTTGGTCTCGACCGTGATATATTTAGCAGATACCGCAATAAGTGAAATGTACCAGAATTTTCAAAAATGTACAGATGTGCATTTAAAGATCCTTTACACAAATAGTGCACTATATAAAAATCGACCTCTCCTATTGGTCGATCCATCTCGTATTACGAGATGTCTGCGTGATGCAATCGATTTCTGTCACAAGCCCTTGTGGTGTAGAGGTTTAAATCGTTGGGTCTCACTTGGAAAACGCGGGTTCGAACCCCGTTGCCTTTTTTATATTTTTTTTAAGATTATGTTTCTAAACAGCTTTTTTTTCTTGATTTTGGGTATGTCTTGGGTTAGATTGGGTTAGCACCTGGTTAGTTTCCTTTTCTTGAGCCCCCGTAGCGAGCGAAGCGAGCGGAGGGCCATGCGAATCGACCAATGGGAAAGGCCGATTTTTATATAGTGCACTATTTGTGTAAAGGATCTTATAATGCTACAGATGTATAGTTTGTATTAAATTGTACCGGATCTGTACAATTGTATCAAATCTGGCACCGCTGGCTGCAAACTGATTGCATCACGACACATACGTATATGCATCACGAAAACGTCGTATGCATAGAAATGGAGTCCTATTTCTATGGTCGTATGTAATCGCTCGAGTCCACGCCACATACACTAGATGGCGTTGGAGACGTCTTTACCTTGATGGCAGCCAAAATCAAGACTGTCGCGAGACACTAATAGTAGACGGCACTAGACTAGCATTTAAAGATCCTTTACACAAATAGTGTACTATGTAAAAATCGACCTCTCCTATTGGTTGATCCATCTCGTATTACGATATGTCTGCGTGATACAATCGGTTTCTACCAAGAGCTCTTGTGGTGTAGAGGTTTAGATCGTTGGGTCTCACCTGGAAAACGCGGGTTCGAACCCGTTGCTTTTTTTTATATTTTTTTAAAGATTATGTTTCTAAACAGCTTTTTTTCTTGATTTTGGGTATGTCTTGGGTTAGATTGGGTTAGCACCTGGTTAGTTTCCTGTTCTTGAGCCCCCGTAGCGAGCAAAGCGAGCGGAGGGCCATGCGGATCGACCAATGGGAGAGGTTGATTTTTATATAGTGCACTATTTATGTAAAGGATCTTATAATGCACTAGACTACTAGACACGGTCACTTAAGTGACCGTGGGCACTAGACACTAGGCCTGTTCATTTGGTCTCCGTTTGGCTGGAGCAGCTGATATATTTTTTGTTCGCTTGGGATGCAGCACTGTGCTCGAGATCATCATGCTCTACTTGCACCTAGTCTGGAGGTGGAGCAGTTAGAGCAAAAGTAGAAAGATGACAGATAATCAACAAAAACCGCGGAATATAAAATAATAATATAACGCCACTTTTTAAATTTTGAAAGACTGAAAAGCATTGTGGGCTTTTTTGAGAAAAATATCCCTGTCTTAACAAAAAGCGCGTTCATTTGGGGTAGCAAGCTAGGAAGTCATCTGAGTCCGAGCAGAAAATATCTGTGGAGTGCAGATGCATTTCGGTTCTGCTCCAAGCTGATTTCTTTGATTTTCCGAGCAGGTTAAGCAAAGCCAAATGAACATGCCTAGTTAATTCTCCGTAAAGTCTGCTAAACTCTGGTTCATATAGCAACGAATCACGTTGTTTTTACAAATTCGTGAAAGTGGCCATTTCATACGAAGACGAAATTCGTAGACGTTTCTAGGAAATTTCAAATTTTCACTGTGACATTTACGTTTGACGATAGGTTAGGAGGGTTGTGTTTCTTTTTTTGTGTTTTTCAAAATTAATAATTGATATTCTAATATGAATGATGAATGTATTTTATTCCCGACATAGACGTGTAATAGGAGCTTACTTGTTGCTTGAGACGCGACAAAAAAGAATAATAGGTCTATTGGTGTCTGTGAGATCTTTAAGCATCTCATAATTTCGTGCAAAAAATTAGGGTAAATGATGAGAAAATATTTAGGAACTACCATAAAATGTCTTTCAAAGATTTCGATTTCCTTGTGGAATTTCTCCATATACAAAAAAAAAAATACCACACCCGAGAGCCAATTTCAACACCAGAGATGTTATCTCTTACAGTTAGATATAGGTATATTTTAAGATAAAGCTTTTATCATCAGTCGTTAATATTATTGGTACAGTAGAGCGTCAATATTAACCGTAGTTCATTATTATTTTCATATTTTATTTTAAGATATTTAGCTGGCGTTTGTCATAAAGAGCATAGCTTATAATAATTATAAAAACAAAACATATCTTATTTACATCAAATTCTTCACATATCATAGGTAAATATATAAGGGCGAATCAAACATCATACATACGAAAAAATAACGAATACAAATCAAAACTAAATTATTCTAACCTAAAAACCAATATATAAACTCAGTAAACTGTCAAATCGGCCGAAATTTTTCACGAATATCGTAAAATCTCACTTCCGGTCCTGTCGTCGTAAGATGAGCATGAGCACGTTGGAAACGGATTACAGAATTCGGTACGGGTAGTGGAACTCAGGAAGCCATTTTGCTTAGAAAACGTGTTTCAATCCTGCGGGGGGAGTCCGGAAAGTCGTGCCAGCTGGACAGTGTAAGGGGTGGGTCGCGAGGGTGATTCCTACCCAGGGTTATTTCCGTTCGCGGCAGCGTGGCCTGTGGTCGGTCGGGGGTTTATCCCGCGGGGATTTGGAGTCTGACAGAAAGCGGTTATACCTACAGTGTGCGAAGCCCTCTTTCATACGAACTCAGTCGTGCAATTAATTTGCTTATATTTACGTACAAGTCGGGAATCACCAGGGGCACAGGCCCGTCTTACTGGAGGTTCCCATCGAATAAGGCCCGTCAAACCGGAATAACGTGTAAACGGATGTAGAAATAAGCGTCTGGGTAGTGTTGGTTGATCCCGATTTTTTTACGAATCAGTTCGGAACTGATCCTATATGCGCAAATACCTGATCCCAGGATCAGGTCCTGATACCAATCCCAAAGCAGTCAACGGTACTATGTTGTTTTCTGCAAGATACTTATGCGTATTTATGGTTTACGTTTTGTTTTGTTAGTTTTTTATTCTATAAATGTATTCATTGTTTGTTTTTGTCTCCTGATTATTAAACTTTTTATAAATCGATTTCCTAGTTCAGTTTACTTAGTACCTTACCTTAATATTTATCTATGCTTATCACGATACAATAATAGTATACAATCCTATTGAAGCCCTTGAATTGAAATACCACATGAATATAAAACGTTTAAATGCACTTAAAATTTAAAGTATTTCGCCTATTTAACGCTAATTTAAACTCAAAGGACAGCCACAATCTCAGTCTCAGTAGTCACTAATTTTAAAGTAATCCAACAAAATCGGAAGAAATGTTTTGATCCAACAGATCCTAGTCTAGTTAGTACCTACACTTACAGTAGGATCACTTATTACTCTTCGGTAATTCGGTATACTCTATTCATTTTGATACCGCAACAAACAGACACCGCGAAACGCGGTTCGGAATCAGGGAATCAAACAATTGCCTAGTCCGAGATTTTACTTACAGTGGTGCTTCTTGCTTCCGCGCATCCTCTTGTATCAGAATCAGTGCCGTTAGCGTTAGCCGTCACGATACACGCTTCATGTATTTACGGTTGCGTACTAGTTTTTGAACTATTCATTTTTAAGTTTGGGATCAGGTACGTGATCCGAGCGTCAGAGATCTGATCCTGGGATCAGTTCTAGTATTCGTTTACCATCACTAGTATCACGTCTGGGTGCACCGGAATGGGTTTCCCCTTCTTCATTGACATATTGGGTTATTCCGGCACTTCACGCATTTATATCATATGATTCCAATGAAACGTTGACTATAATTTCACTTCACGCATGAAACAGTGTTCCACATCAAACAGAACTAACCCAAATTAACTCAAATTTAAAAAAGAAATAAACATAACCTTTTGATTGACTTCCGTTTCGTCTTCGGTCGAGAGTGCACGTGTCGGATATCGGCCATTTTGTTCCAGCTGCATAATACATACATGTTAGTTTTGGGAATTCATGGTGAACGTTCAGGGACCGGGTAGTGTTCTCTCCGAATAAGATACGGACGTCCAGCCGGGGGTTTGAGCCCCGTGCATGCAACAGATTTTTATGTTTGTGAACGTCCAGGCGGTGGTGTTCGAACCTTAGAACAAGCCGTGCATGTACAAGTCTGAGCCCCCAGGAGTACATACTCGACATACTGAGGGCTCTAAAAATAGTATCTCTATCCATCAAGGTGTAACCAATGTAGAAGGGTCGCTTTACCTCTTGCTAAGCCTGGATAGGGGTCTTTACTGGCTGAATTTTCTCACGAAAAAGGCCATCAGAGAGTTTACTACTACTGCTATAACCTTTTGATACGCAAGGCTTCTAATTTTTGGTCAATTGCTTCCAGAGCCTGGTGGTCTATTGGTAAGATGGTTGGTTATATGGCTGCGCTTGTGAATCTTGTGATGTGGCGGCGCTAGTTATTCCCGTCAGTGCCCACACAGATGTTTTTATATTTTTTTAAGTTATGTTTATTCCTTTTTTAAATTTGAGTTAATTTGGGTTAGAATTGGGTTAGTTTTGGTAGGTTTTGTTTGATTGTAATAATGTGGAACACTGTTTCATGCGTGGACAGATGTTTTTATTTATTTTTTTTAAGTTATGTTATTCCTTTTTTTAAATTTAAGTTAATCTGGGTTAGTCTTGTTACTTTTCTTTGACTGTAATAATGTGGAACACTGTTTCATGCGTGAAATAATAGTCAACGTTTCATATGAATCATAATATGATATAAATGCGTGAAGTGCCGGAATATCGCAATATCCCAATAAAAAAAAATGAAATCCATTCCGGTGTACGCAGACTCTTGTGATGTAGAAAGGTAGCTGGCGTATTGCCTAGGAGGAAAGCCATTAGTTCCCCGAAAGGGGGGCTGAACAAACAAGGATCAAGGAAATCGTAAAACTTGAAATCAACTCAAGTTTCCCGCGCCCTAATTAAATTTCACGAATTCGTAAAATCTTAAATTATGCACCTGTCAACCACCGATCTCCATCGGTGCTGTCAACTCTCCAGTGAATTAATCTGACCAATCGTCTTTATCTTTATAAGAAAATGACCAATGGCGTTAAAATTGATCATTCGTATTTCGTGATTCGTCGCTATATGAACTATCCTTTATATTCCACCTTATTTGTTATCTATGGTCTTATATATTTATCTATGCGCTAATTATTTATCTATGGTCTGGTCTCAGAAATAAAAGTAAAATAAAAAAAGTTAGGTTAGAAAATGTTTGTACTTCGTCGAAAACCGGTGTTTATGTCACGTCTTTTTTCATCTGTAGCTAAAAGTATGGAAAAACACGAAGTTGTTCCAGATGTAATCAGTGTAGCTCCTCAAGAGACGGCAGAGGTTTGTAGATTTTATAAAATTAAATAGTTTCTTAAAAGTACAGAATCATCGCCTCAAATGACCTTTGTTCTCCTGAATCAAAACTCAAAACTGTTTAAGCAGAATATTGCTTTTTTGCCCATAGATTAGTATAGTAGTCGATCATTATAGTCATTTCGCGGATCTTGTACCTGACCCTAACTAGCTACAGCCTACAGCAGGTAAAAGGTGTTTCATTAAGCTGGATTTATAAATTGTCATAACATACACATAATACATTTCACATTCCATCCTATATCAGGCAAACAATATAGTAGGGAAGTAGGGTCTGCAGTGGAGGATTGGCTAAATTGGCTTTTAGCCAAACAGCTTTTTTTTTTGTTCAGAGCAACTTGTGATGACTGGAAGAAAGGGTTCAGTCAGTTTTCTGGGTGTGCATAACTAAACTAAGAGGCACAGGTCCGGAGGATGTGCTCAAAGTTGAGAAGTAGTATGTTTGTGCTTGTGGGATACATCACATATGAGGTTAATGACTGCTTACTACTCCTTGTTTCAAAACGCATGTCTTGACAGGTGAAGATGAATGTGATTTATAGCTGGTTGGGCTCAGGAAGCGTATCACTAGAATAAATCTAACTAAGCTAACTTAGGATACAGGGAGGGTCAGGGTTGCCTTCATTGAGAAAAGTGTGCTCCCACACCCTCAATGTATATTCTGCAAGGTATTTTTTACGTCAAGCAAATTGAGAAGGAACAGAGATTCCATGGGGACCATCACAAGTATACTACCAGATAAAACACCAACCTGGTGTATCGTAGACAGAAAGTGTTAAAGCAGACATTTGTCATTCAACTGTAGAGAATCCTTTTAATCTGAAAACTGTTTGAGTAGTGTACTACCTATATGCATTTCTTAAATGGATCTAATTAATAGTAGTAAAATGATAAAAAAAAAGCTTGAAAAGGGTAAGTAGGATACAAAATAAAGAGGTGCCACATTATCTAAAGTTGGCTCTGATAGTTCCTGTGCATAAAGAGGGTGATATGAGCAATATTGAAAATTATAGACTAGTTAGTCTTTTATCATCTTTTTCTAAACTTTTTGAACGGTTAATGTATGGCGACAAATAACCTTATAAATAATATTTAATATTCAGCATGGCTACATGAAAGGAAAGACAACACAAACTGCAATGTTCCAATTTACCAGACATTGAAGAACTAGTGCCTATAGGTCTATTCCTTGATTTTTCTAAAGCCTATGATACACTGAACTATAGTATATTATCCCAAAAAATAGAACTATACGGAATACAAGGTGTGGCTTTAAAGTGGATTAACTCATATTTATCTAATAGACAACAACAGGTAGTAATAGGACATGGTAAAGAAAGGGTAACACATTAACATAAAAACAACTTTGGGTATATCTCAGGGGAGTGTGATAGGACCACTATTGCTTGTGTGTCCTGGGAACTGTCGTCCGATCAGTTTAAAAAATAACTTCGCAAAAATATTCGAAAAATGTCTCAAGGACAGGCTTGTAAAATTTCTTAATATGCACAAATTTATATCCAAAAACCAATATGGATTTATTAGCGGGGTGGGAACAGTAAATGCACTATATGAATTACCAAAAACGGTAACTGAACAACTTGAAAGCAAAAATAAAGCTATTGCAGTATTCTTGGATTTGGCAAGGGCATTTGACACAGTGTCCCATAGCTTGCTCCTGGATATTTTATGTCGATGTAGGCTGCGAGGTACCATGCTGGATGTCTTTTAAACTTACCTTAGGGACAGACAACAGTTTGTTAAAATAGGAGATGTATTGAGTGATTCGGGAAAGATAGTGATTGGTGTACCACATGGTACTGTACTCGGTCCTATACTCTTCATAACATATATTAACTCATTAACCAACTTAGAACTTCAGAATGGAGCTATAATATCATTTGCTGACGATACCGCCGCCGTTTTCTATGGAAAAACTTGGAACGAGGTTAAAAATATGGTTCAAGATTGAATAACCAAAATTAAGGATTGGCTAGACACCTTCAAACTAACACTTAATGTTTCAAAAACAAATTATGTCGCTTTCTCCCATAATGAAGCTAATCGCCCTGATTTTGAATTCATTGATATTGCCAATCTACATGGAACGATTAAGGAAGTCTCATCAACAAAATATTTAGGAGTCATTGTAGACAAACATTTAAAGTGGGATCTCCATATCATATATTTAACAAAAAATATAAGAAAATTAATTTATAAATTCTACACTTTAAGAGAAATATTGAGTAAAAAAGTTTTAATTATGGTTTATAAAGCTATTGTTGAAGCATTAATTAGGTACGGTATTGTTGTGTGGGGTGGTCTGTACAGTGATGCTTTGAAATGATTAAGTGTTGTACAAAACTATATACTAAAAGTAATATATAAAAAAAATAAACGTTATTCAACTAAATTGCTTTATTCATATGAGATTTTTGATGTTCGGTCTATGTACATTTTGGAAGTATGTTCATTTATTTTGTATATAGAAATCGTGATAGGTACACATATATTAAACATATTTACGATACTAGGGGTAGGGAAAATAAAAATTTACAAACACCTAACAATCATTCAATTCTAGTAAACTGTTGTATAGTGGCTTTGAGTATATAACTGTGGCTTTGAGAACAAGCAGAAAGAGCTGTTCGACATGAATCTAAGATTTATTAATTATCTAGCCCCAAAAATTTTAAATAAAATTCCTCTGGAAATCAGGAATATTACCAAATATGGTACATATAAAAAAAATTGTAGAAAATACATTTGTGATAATATTGAAGATTTTAAATTATTGTTTTAATTGGTACTGGTTGAAAACTCATATAAAAGTGTACTTGTAGATTGTAATCTTAATCCACTTTGGTTGTTGATTGATTAAAACTTAGAAGTTCAATGTTATTCTTGATTTTTTTATTAGCATAGGTTAAAAAGGCACATATGGATGTTAAGTCATCTAGGTGCTTTAGTAAGATAATTTGTATAATTATTGTAGTTGTAATGATACTGTGTTTGTAATTGTTTGATTTATAATTTGATTTTTGATTTCGTTTGTAACTGATTTGTGACTGTAATTATATGAATAATTGAAATAAATGAAATGAAATGGAATGAACTTTGCACTAATAACATAACCGAACTCTCAAATACCAACTGCAGAATTAAAAACTACGCAGATAATACTAATCTGTTGACCACCAAATTGTTTACCTACTCTGATTGAAAAAACAAAAGTTACAATGTCATCTGCATATGAGTGGTTTGCTAGAAATAGACTAATTCTAAATAACCATAACCTTAAAGCAAGTGTATTGATGTTTAAGACAAACAAATCTAAAATTATGGAACCAGAAACAATTTAAATGATGTAGATACAAAGTTAGAATGTAGTACAAAATTCCTAACATAACAACTTGTGTTACGATAAACACGTTGAACACGTATTATCTAAACGTAATAAGGTATGTTAGAGTTTGCGAGTTTTGTGTAAATATGCAGATTTTAAGACCAAAAAGGCAGTGTACTATGCAATTTTTGAATTTCATATAATCTCCTAGTTTTGGATGGGAACTGTAGGGACATTGAGAAGCTTTCTATATGTCAAAAAAGAGTGTTAAGATTTAATTTTAGGGTTACCTATCAGGGAGTCATGTAGAGGTAAATTGAAAGAAAATTTGCTACTCATGGTCTTGGCCGTGTACTATTCCTTTTTTAAAAATAGAGATTTTTTTTAGTGAAAGTCAACCACAGGAAGCGTATAGTACTAGAACGCGGAATTATATTTACCCTAGGCATAGACTAAAAATGTCAAAATGGTAGATATAATACCAAAAGTATCATCTAGCCTGAAAACTTAAAAGAGCGTTATTTAAGTATTTAGTAGGAATTGAACCTTATAGTGTTAAGGAATATTTTGGCTATGTAAATCATAGATAAGTTGAACATAATTCTGCAGCTATATTAGACACATTTTTAAATCTCAATTCAAATTGTGTAATTAATGTGTCGATAAATCGATACATCCGCATTTTAAAATTATTTACTTGTGTTAAGGAAGCATCATCATGTTGAGCTTTTTCATTGAACGTTAGTTTTAGTAAGTAAATGAATTTAGTCATTCCTATTTTATAATTTTTGAGTTAGGGCAATGTTTAAAATAAATTTATGAGAAAAAGCAAAACAGTCTAGATGAAAACAATTTTATAAAGGAATTTTGACTTTTTTATGTGTAATTCAGAGACGGGAGTATCAATCGAAATGGTAAACGTAATAAATTCATATAAGCTAAGATCCTATTAAAGCGATTCAATCCTCCTTGCCTATAAATTAAAATAATAGCTTTTTTCTTCACCTGAAGTTAATTTTTGATCTTAGATATCATATATTTTAAACATTATACTTAGTAAAAAATTACTACCTACTTTGAGAAGATCACCTGAAATAATATCCACACTCCACTGTAAAGTATGTGATATTTGCATAAATAAAGGGGGAGTCGAACAGCTCTTTCTGTTCGTTCTCAAAGCCGCAGTTATATACTCAAAGCCATTATACAATAGTTTACTAGCGCCTGTTGAATCCTAATTACTTGCTAAATATATCATTACGTTTGTAAACAATTATATACCTATCTAGTAACTGGGAATTTATTACTCGCGCAGTGATTTTAAATGAACGTAGTCAATTATTATTAAATACATTGCTAATATCTCACATAATCAGTCTAATTAATGGTAGAACATGGGAAAGATGTAATTCCGTACAGAAAGGAAGAGTCGTGTTTAGCTTCTTTAGGCGCGTTCAGCACTTTCCTGGGTAGGAAATTAAATTGAGCTGTCACGCATTATCGCTCAAAGTTGTCTACACGCGGCTATTTAACACTCATTCGGGTAAAGTCGGTTTGAGTCGACTTTAGTCAAGCCAGAGGGTGATATATGATGCATTTAAAGTCTTATTTGGATCACCCTGTACATCTGTAAGTCGCTTTAATAGAACATATATTAATTCGAATAATCGTCTAACTGACAAATTATTAACATAAATCAACTATTACAATAAATATGTATTATGCTGGCCTGTATACTTATATTTTCAATTTTGAGGCACGCATTTCCATCGGCGGCGCAGCTTAGAAGCTAGAGCGCTCGCTTAGCATGTGAGAGTTACCGGGATCGATGCCCGGCGCCTCCAAGAATTTTGTTTTTATTTTATGTAGTTTTTTAATGTCCCTTTTGTCAAAGTTTTCACTTATGTCGTGTGGTCTTAGCACATACCGTAATTTTTTTTTGTGAATAATGTTAATGTTCACTTGTTCGCTGATGATACCCTGCTATATGCCAGTTCTAAAAATTTAGCAGCTCTTGTTCAGAATATTAATGCAGCATTGGAGAAAATAAATTTGTATACCTCCAAAAACAAACTCAAATTGAATTGTGATAAGACCAAATATATGCTCATTTCTAAAGATCATGCGGAACACGAATTCAGCTCTAACTATTCGTTATTTATTGGAACTGAAAAAATAGAGCGGTCCCGCAAGATTAAGTACTTGGGTGTTTTAATTGATGATAGACTTTCATTTAAAGAGCACTGTAACAATGTCATTTCTAAAATAAGTTACAGTGTTAATTATCTAGCTCGATGCTCAACATATTTGTCATTGTGGTCAAGGTTGGTAGTGTATAATACATTAATGTTACCTCACTTTAATTATTGCGCCACCGTTATGTGTATGTTTCAGCAGAGTGAGATAGGCAGATTGCAAAACTTGCAAAACCGGGCAATGCGGCTGATTCTCTGTTGTAGCAAATATACACCAATTCAGTCAATGCTAAGGGTCTTGCAGTGGTTACCGGTATTGCAGTATATTAAATATAATGTTTTGATTTTCATTTCTAAGATTAAAATTGGTTATGCACCCATATATCTTGTTAACAAGTTGACTTGTAACAGTGAAGTCCATAATTATAATACTAGGCACCGAAACGATTTTATTATAAAACGAAAAAAAAAAACATCGACAATGAATTCAATTTTTCATAAAGGACTCGATGATTTTAATAAACTACCAGAAAACATAAAGAACTGCCTTTCGCTGCCTAGCTTTAAAAGAAGTTTGAAATCATATATGCTCAAGAGTTGTAGCCTGTTGGATGAATGAATTGTTTGTTAATTGGGTATTGTTTCTTTTTTTTTTCTTATATACTGAATATGTTTTGTATTTATTAATTTGTTTTTTCTGTGTTTTTTTTTTGACTGATATATTAATCTTATTGTATATAGTTTGTATAAGTTTTATTTATTTGATTTGTTGGTTGACATTTTGGGTTGTTTTACCTTTCTTTATTTATCTCTGTTTTTTTTTTCAAGATTTTTATATATTTACACATATAGTAAGAGTTTACAAAGTAAAAAGGTTTTAGTTGGTATGTAATTTTTATCTAAATAGTGTTTTTCAAATTACATATTTCTTAATAGTTATAGTTGACTGTACTAGCAATTTATGCTAAATAAAGGATTTTAAAAGTAAAGCATTAAGAATATTGAATATCACCTCATGAATATTTAAGTATCGTCGAGGCAATAACAACTAAAAGTATTCAAAGAATAGCTTGTAAAATGTGGTGGTTCAGTATGTTATTTAAATAGGAATAATAGAAGCTGAGCTGATTGTTGGGAGGTGAAAATTGTCAGTGGTGGCCCGTTTGTAAAATTGCTTCCTAAGGTCTTGACAAATCTTACTCCTCGTTAACCCAACGGACCTGAAGACTACTATAATTAATAACTGAAAAAGAAATATATTCAATGTTTGTATCTCGTTATGGTTAAGGCGCGTTTAAACATCTTTTGTTAATTAATACATATGTACAATTTAGTTCATAAATTATAATTCACTATTTATAGCATAAGCTACAGTGTGTTCTTCTTTTTTTTTATATAGGTGTGTTACCCTAGCGGTGTAAAGGTGGATCAAGGCAATGAACTAACGCCAACTCAAGTTAAAGATCAACCCTCCATCTCATGGCAAGCAGATGCTAATGCTTTTTACACAGTGTGCATGACAGGTAATAATTAATTTTTATTGCTCACCACCATTTTTTCAGCATAATTTAGGAATGCTTTATAGGTAAACATATTTCATATCTTACTAAGTAGTATATGTTTCTGTTAGTTCGATATGGGAAACGATGCCTTCTCTTAAGTTGTTAATAGCTTCTACTCCTGCGAAAGAAAATTTGCCA
>MU184260.1:0-12948 GCA_016904865.1 Pissodes strobi | reverse complement strand
GAAAATTTTTATTGTTCTTTCGAGAATTAAGATGCTTTTAAAATTCATCTCATAAATTCGGCATGTTTATATTGCCTTTCTTGACATTTCTCCTGTTGAAATGTTTCTGTCTGCTACCCCATAAAAAAAGAAGACAACAAATTAGACTGACGTGTGCCCATAGCGTTTTTTGTTTTCCCTGTAAATATGCTAGCTTAAAACACCCAAATCACAAACAACCTTCGGGAAACACCTAATTCAAACGACATCAATACTGCTTAATCTTGTTGCGAGAAGGGTCTAAATCAGCCCATTCGTTTGTAAGATGTTTAGTCCGCGAGTGTAGGTGGCTCTTAAGAATACACAACAAGACTCGCAACTCAGAAAACATTACATAAGCAACTAGATCATAAGTATACAAATATTGTAATTTGGAAAGTAAATGTTTGATTTATTGATTAAATAGTGACAAATTGTCTATTGGTATATTTGACTATTAGTGGGCTATTGAAATTTTTACATTTATTTATTTCTAGTAACTCCAACATTTAGTTCTGTGCCTTTACTTTCGATATGTAATATTTCAAAAATTATTAAGGCAATCTCTTAAGTGATTTGAATAATTGGAATCAGTTTTTAAATTAATGTAAGGGCAAGTTAATTTGTAAACATAGGATTTGTTCTTTTTATGCTTTAACACGACAGGGAAATTCATAAAAAAAAAACAATAGAACTAAATTGTTTTTTGTTTTTATCAATTTTCCCTGTCATGTTAATGCAACCGAACAGAAGTAAAGAAAAACGGTGTTTTATTTTACTTCCCCATAAAGGTTCAAATTTTTTATTATTTTCTTTACAAATAAATTTAATATCTCGTTGTTATCTACTGTTTTCAGCATGGGAATAGGGCAAAAGGGGCCTCTATAATTTTATCGTTAAGAGTGTTCATGTAATTAAAACACATAAAGTAATCTTTTATGTTGAACTAAAATAATGAAAATTCGTTGATGTGTTTTTAGATCCTGATGCTCCATCTCGAAAAGAGCCTACTTACAGAGAATGGCATCATTGGCTAGTGGGTAATGTCCCAGGCAATGATGTATCTAAAGGAGAAGTTTTATCGGCTTATGTTGGCTCTGGTCCACCACCAAACACTGGCCTGCATAGATATGTCTTTCTAATTTACAAGCAAAGTGGAAAACTAACTTTTGATGAACCTCGTTTACCGAATAAGTAAGTTGTAAGAATAGCGTTCAACCTAAAGGGAACACTATTAACTACACTAATATTTACAAAACACTTTTGTGTTTGTGTACTACTTGTAATCGTTTCAGCAATACTTTATATTTGGATTACCATTCCTACATCCAGACCAAGGACAGGAATGTCCCACAGAACTTAAATAGAAATAGATCATAAAAACATTCTATAATTGACAGCTAACTACAGCCCAAATGTTAAAAATGTAAAGTTTTTTTTCCTTGATTTTGGGCATACCTTGGTTTAGTTTTGTCTGGTTGCGCACCCAGAGCGAGCGGAGGGCCATGCGTACAATAATTTTTTACCCTTTGCAACCACCAACGTAAACCATTTAACATTTGGGCTGTCGTTAGCCGCTCCTTGTATATTTGATGTTAGGAAGAAAATATTCCCACTGCATTAAAAACAATGAATTCTAAAATATTATTTCATCTCTATCTATACTACGCCTAGATAGGCGTAGTATAGATTACTACGCCTAATGGCGGCGTCCCACGTGCGTAGATCGCGTAAAATGCAGCACTAAAGCAGGGACGTGATTGGTCGAAAAGCAACCACGTTGCCAAATTTTGGCGTACTGTGCAAGTACGCCAAAAGTTCGTTTGGATTTAACTTTTTGCGTACATACGCAGAAAAACCGCTGCCATTTGTCACGTTTTTGACGTTGTTTACTAATATTTATCTAGGTTGTTGACGTTGTAATCACAAAATATTCCAATTATTAAAATAATAATTATTTATTCAAATGGATGAGGTAGGATTTAGATATTTTGTTAATAGACGTCACAAAATATATTATTTACTTAATTCCATGTTCATAATTTGTTATGGTATCAACGGTATGAACCATTATTTCCTACAACGTAGGAGGTAATGTATGAACTGATATAATGAATTTCTTCATATAGTATTTTTTTCAAGGCTACATAATAGGTACAGGGTATAGATATTGTTTATACAGACAATGGTAGTACATTAACATCAAAATCCCTAAACACAAGGATTTTCCATTAACATATTGTTTGTAAATAAAATCAGATTATTTGGAATAATCTGTCGTTGTAGACTGTCACTACTGTCGGTTTCCAAAATCAGCTGAGAAGTTTTGCGTTCACATGGGTGATGTGCCGTTAAAATTTGCGTACTTAGCTGTTACGCGTTTTACGCACGTCGGACGCCGCCTTAAAATTACCTAAGGTCTGTTCAATATTTTGCTCTTTTTGCCCATTCTGCACCTAATTATTGCGTCATGAGTTCATGTTCAGTTCATGAACTGGGAAGGATTTAAAAAACACATTTTGTTCGAGTTCGAGCGGTGTTTGTCATCACTCATCTGTCACCTACCGTTTTCGTATTTTACGTTTGTTTACCTATCTCTTATAATATTGTATGTGTGATTGTTTTCTTTCTGATAAAATGGAATACGCATAGACGACATAGATCTGTTTGTATCTGAAGACGAGGATGAATACGACCCAAGTGGCGAAAATAAAGACATTTTTTGTAAGGCCTTTTTTTCAAGCCAAAACAGAGGATAACCAAAACATAGAATAAGAAGTGTTTTATCTTGGTCTATGAATAAAGTTTTACGGGGAACAAAACTACAAAACAAAACGGACTTTTTTCTGTCATTTGCCATTACATAATTTTAAAACACGCTTGACGCGCAAACGTACACTTTTTACACCTGCCCATAGGGAAGAGTAAATAGTGCAAATTATGATGACGTCACCGATGTTTTATCTCACTTTAATAATCGTGTCATCTCTTATTTAAAAAACACGTTTAGGGCATAAAGTGTAAAAAGTTCGTGCTCAGAGCAAAAAGTGTGAATTATTGAACAGACCTCTAGTTTTGGGTAAAGCCTTTGACAAGGGAAGGGAGTAACCGGGTAAAACCGACAGCTGTTCTGTTACGGGTTGGCTCCACGATTTGACAAGCGTCATACATTTTCGTCATTAAATTATATATATTATTTTATACTCATAATACTTCTATTACTGGCTTAAATCACAAAATGCAATGATTGAAATATAACAAATAAATATATTTCCTTAAAACATCAAAACAATGTACGCAACTGCGCGACAGACCATTTTCAAGGGGAATTATGTGATTCTTATTAGCAATCATGACTGAAAATGTTAACGAAGCTAGTATAAAATTACAAAGAAAGGCAGCCTGAAGTATACTCGTAATCATATTTTAAAATAATCTATATCTCAGCTCACACAAAGAAAATAATTAGCGTCAGCAAAACCTAGGTGTAAACGATATTTACCTGTGAAAAGTAATTCCAGGCTCCTTTCGGTCATTGCGACTTTTGCAGCCATAAGCACAACAAAACACCATATTGTTATGGACAAATTGAAGTTTTTCACAACAAAAGGTGCCGCTTTGAATGTGTGGCTCCTATTAATGGCGTCCGTTCGATTTTTGATCACACATACTGTGCGCTGCCGTAAAGCGAGATTATCTGTCCACTCCCTTCCCTTGTCAAATGGTAAAGCAGATGAAGGAAACTCTTTGATTATTATCAGTCAAATAGAATATGTCAAGAAAGTAGATTTCATAAATAATAATTATTTAATAGAAATACAAAGATACCCTAATTTCAGTTACACAAATGATCTGAACAAAATTATCTCTAGACTTGAACTTTTGTTTAATAATCTTAAATTAATAAGCCTAATTTTTGGCATGTTGGAGATGAAAATTTTCTCTCAGAGAACCCTTCTAGATGTTTAGACCAGATGGCATGTATATTATTCCCTTAAGCATGCAATTTATATGGTTGGTTGACCTTTATTTCGTGTTCGATCCGGTTTTTTAATAGTTTAGTTTTAATAATTCTTAGAACTTAACTGCTTCAAATTTGGATGCATTCTGCAATTTTTTGTAGTGAAAGTTTTACAAATAATAATTGGATTTCACATCTTTGTTTTTAATAATAACTGGAATTGTTTAGGTGATTTACAATGTGTTACTTTCATGGACCGGCAATATCTCAAGAACAGTTTTTAGATTTATGACTAACACATTAAAAAATATACAAATCACAGGTGACTTAAATACTAGAAAGTCGACGAAATTTATATTTTTAATTATAATACTTTGTATTTTTTATCCGGCTCGAAATTCTAGAATTAACTATTTCCGTGACATTATTTGTTTAGATTTAATATTACAGCTTTATTATATCATAAACCGTGGATTCTGTAGTATGCCGGATGGCGTAAATATCAGTTTTCGAATCTCGTGAATAAACAAATGTAGGCATATCTGTTACAAGACGTTGCCCGGACCGGGTCACAGGGCTTCAGAGTTGTTTTACATTTCATTTTCACTTCACGCATGGCCCTCCGCTCGCTCCGGGGAACCAGATGAGATTAACCCAATTTAAAAAAGAAACAAATTTAACTTTGAAAAATATAAAAATACATCGACGGGAATCGAACCCGGGCCGCCGTATGACAAACACAGCATCCAACCACTGAGCAACGAGACCACTTGAAAGCAATTCGCTGGACCATAAGATATGGTGTGTTAACAATGTAATGCGCGCGCAACTCTGAAGCCCTGTGACTGGTGTCCCGGAAACGTCTACTATATCTGTTTCGGAAACGTATCACTGAAATAAACATTTAGTGCACCCGAAGCCATAATGGAGAATGGATTCGCGTATCGTGACCGCTAAGCTATAAATTATTTTGTGTGACTTTAAATTTACGTCGTTATATTTTTACTTTCTTTTTCATCAGCTCCGGAGACAAGCGAGGCTGCTTCTCAATCAGAAAATTTGCCGAAAAATATAAGCTTGGCGAACCAGTATCCGGCAACTTCTATCAAGCTCAGTATGATGACTATGTTCCAATTTTATACAAGCAATTGGGAGAATGAGTCGTATTGGTTAATATTATTAGCTACATAGGTGTAAAACAGCTATACTTGTTTAAATAAATACCGTTTTCGATATATAAGTTAGTGTATTTATTACCATCATCCATTAGTTTACTAACGAAGTAGTACACGAATGGCATGTGCTTGATGCCGATGCGTAAATGCGATACAAAATCGCGCACGTCGGGCGTCTTTTTTAATATATCGGTATTTAATTGCCGGAACTGGGGCAACGTGTGGGCGGGGCGCTGAAGATTACATTTTCTTTGAAAAAAAAACCTTTAAATTTCAACGACAGTAAAATGTTCACACAAGACAAAAGCTGCCTCGTATTGACTATAAAGGGCCTTTTACACGATCATAACAGGTCTCAATTCAGTCTCGGTCAAAATGTCTGGTTCATAGACCTCTCTATGAACCTTGCGTTTTACCTACGTTTTTACACGATCCGTTCAGTTCAATTCAGTGGTGGTGGTAAATGTCAATAAACTGCGTAACAAATTCGGGGTCCTTCGACATTGTACAATAACAAACAACCGACAAGAACGGACAGATGACAAACTGAGGCATGACGCGTTTGTTTACACAGGAATTCTTAGAACTGAAATGAAACAAATATAGGCCTGTCCATCCCATAAAGGAGACATATAAAAACCTGAAAAGCATTGTCCCAATAATAAGAGATGACCGTCAATCCGAGCCAGATATACTTCAATAAAGATACAAATAAAACAAATTAATTCCGATTCATTAACACTATTTTTTAATAATCTAAATCTGTATAAAAGTAAAGTGTTATACACAATAATAATAATTTAGTCGTTCGATATCATTCATTCATTCAGACATGCTTTATTATTATAAAATACATAGTATTTGTAGGCAAAGCTTATTAAATTAGCTAATAAAATATAATAAAAGCTAATGTAGAAAATAAAATGTTACAAATAAAAGTTAAAATTAAGAACATAAAAACAAAAGGTTAAAACAGAAAGAAGACCGACAGAGTTTACTCCCAGCCATCTGCAAAATACTCTTCCAAACTATAAAATAGCCTACTTTTTAGGAGTGATCCCATTGATCCCTTAAAACTTATAAGAGTTCTTGCAGTTTTTATTATCTGGTAGATGGTTAAATATTTTAATGCTTAAATAAATTAGGCAGTTCCTGGTTAATTTGCTTCTAGGAATGGTCATTGGGATATTACTATTTTGTCTGGTATTATAGTGTCTTTCAGAGCCAAAATTTGGCCAGATACATCTTAAATTTTTATATATTAGGCAGCAAGTTTATACTATAAATAGACAGCACAATGTCAAAATCTTTAAGTCCCTGAATAAAGGCCTACATGTTTCTCTTGGGCCTATGCGACCAACACACCTAATAGTTCTTTTCTGAAGGACAAAAACAGAGTTAAAAAGATACCGACTGCAGGAGCCCCAAAATGCAATTCCATACCTCAGATGACTCTCTACAAGGGAATAATAAACATTTCTGGCAGCCTCCAAACCCAGCTCTTTTGCCACAACCCTGACAGCGTAACAACCCACTAGGTACTTTCTGTCTCACGATTGAAATGTGTTCGTGGAACTTCAATTTATCGTCAATGACCACAAGGAACCTATTACAGCTACCAATTTCCAAATATTTGTCATTTAATTTATTACTATTTGGTCGGTACAAGTGAATTTGAAGCTCAGTAATTTAGTCTTATCAACATTTAAGGATAGGAGGTTAGCGTTGCACCATTGTTTAACCTCATTAAGCCTTCAGGCACACTTTTCGTCAGTGATTGCTGATCACAATCCGTTGTATTGTCAGCAAAGACTGTAAAATGTCCTCTAATGTTCAGAGAAGTCAAGTCATTGATGTACAATAGGAACAAAATAGGGCCGAGTACAGAACCCTGTGGAACTCCATGTTCAATTGAGCATACATCGGACACAGTTCCTAAGGATTTAACGATCTGTTTGCTATCTGATCTAAACCATTCCAGGGCAAGCCCCCTGAAACCATAGTTAAAGACTTTGCCGAGACGTACTTCATGATTAACGCAATCAAATGCTGTCGAGAAGTCACAAAACGCCGCGGCGGCAAAGTATTCGCCATTCAGGCTCAATAAAGCTCCTCCAGGAGGGCAAATATCGCATCGCCTGTGCCTGAACCTTGACACCTACTTAAAATAGTATGTTTTCTTAAAAAAACCATAATTCTCTTTTTAACCAATATCTCAATAATTTTGGATAGACATGGTAACAGAGATATGGGTCTGTAGTTGGCTGGATCATTCAATTCACCCCCTTTGAATAATGGTGTTATTACAGAAATCTTGAAACTATTAGGGAAAGTTGCAGTTTCAAAAGAATTATTTGTGGCGAATGCCAGGGTTTGGTTTGGTAAACTCTAAAACCCTGATCGATAGCCCGTCAATCCCAACAGTTTTTTTATTTTTAATTTCATGTAAAAGTTTGTTGATCTCATCTGGATCAGTATGTGAGAGGAAAAATGAGCCCTGAATAGAAAGATTCCCAGTATAAGATAAAGGGTCAGTCTGGGGTTTAAGGCTACTTGTTATTTTCTTAACCACAAAACAATAATATTTGCATTTACTTTAATTGCATGTTTGTTTGGTTGGCCTCGGAGTTCGTTAATAATGCTCCAATTTTTTCTGGTCCTATTATGTGCCTTCTCCACTCTAGACTTATAATAAAGCTGTTTCGCTTTTCTTATGGTTTGTCGATATACTCTTTTGTAAGCATTAAAGTAGTTATGAAATTGCTAACTATTTGTATACTTTCGTAAGGTGTGGAGAGATCTTAGGTTAGTTGAAGAAGTTTTTAGTCCAAGAGTGATCCATTGTTTTTTACATTTGGCTCTAATTTTTTGTAAAGGGAAAGTTTTATTAAAAATATTTAACACCAGGTCACCAAAGAAGTTTTAGTGCTGCCAGAGAACGATATACTCCTGTCCAGTCAGTAGCTTCACATAGATTGGGGAAAGGATAAAAATTTGCCGTACTATAAATTCAGCCAACCTTAATTTGTTTTGGTTGCTTTTTTCTATATAAGCTAATCTTGGCAAAAATTGACTCGTGATCAGACAACCCTGGAGACATCACACGAACATCACAAGCTGCTTCAGCGAAAAAATTTGAACATAAATAATCAATTAATGTTTGTGAATAAGATGTAACCCTTGTGGCTTGTGAGACAAGCATTTGCAAATTAAAAGAGTCCAGTAGATTTTTTAGGCACTGAGATTCATTCGATTCAGTCAGGAAATCACTATTAAAGTCACCACAAACTATTACTTTTGCTTCAATTGGATGTTTTCAATGGCATTGTTATGCCAGCAACTCCAATCGAACCAAGGAACTCCCCACTACCATTACCAGGCGCACGATAAATACATATAACATAAAGGTTAAAATCATTAACATATATCACAGAGAATTCAAATTTACCCTCAATAATATGTTCGTCAAACTTTCCTACCTTAGTCACTGTAATACTCTCTACAATAGATTTTTTTGCCAAAATCATGATGCCCCCATGACCCGACTGCCTTCTACAATAAGAGGATGTAACAGTATAATTAGAATTATAAGATCCTTTACACAAATGGTGCACTATATAAAAATCGGCCTCTCCTATTGGTTGATCCGCATGGCCCTCCGCTCGCTACGGGGCCTCAAGAAAAGGATACTAACCAGGTGCCAGTGGCGGCTCGTGTAGGCAAGAATAGGTGAAGCGCAATTAGGGACGTAGACAAAACTGCGCCGTAGGCGAATTTTTTTTGGGGCCACGCCCAAAAGTCCTGCGGTGACGATACCTGCGAGAAATAATATACCATGAGCGCCATGGCCGCCACTAATTTATAATAATATCAAAAAGATAATAGAATTACTAACTTACCCACACTCTCGCGTACAGTTATTTTGGCTACTCCCATATACTTTTTAAAAATAATGTCTATTCTTCGATTTTGTAGTGAGGCTTTTTTAACTTCGCAAATGATAATGCACAGTGAATATGGTTCGAAGAAGCTTCATGCCTACTACAACCTCTTGTCACATTCCCAAAAATGTTAAATCCGTCTTTATTCCAAACGCTCGATTTTCCACCTACACTTAAACAGGGCATAGTGGCATACAAAATAGTTTCTTTAAATAAACACTTCCATACAACCAATTATAATCAGAATACTCAGATCAGATTTCGAAACCTACGAACGAAAATTCTCTCGATTTTACTACTTGTTTTTTCTATTTGAAGGAAAGGCTTAGGTCCCTCCGTATTTAAAAAGTCTCTTTTATCATCGTTTTCAACCTGGAAAATGGTGTTTCTAACAAGATGCAGATCGGATCATACAATGGAAACATTTCGTAAAACGTTTCGTAAAACAATGCGCGACAACGACGTGATGCAAATCTGCTTCCGAACGACTGTGAACTGAATTTAATATTCCGTTCTATAAATAGCTCACGTATCTAGCATGTCTGCTTCGCCCGTTGCCATAGCAACCATCGTAAATAATTCTATATATTGCAGTGCAATTATTGATCTTGCTGTTTGCGATTCCCACGTGTTTCGTGACTGTATTGAGTGTCGAAAACCGCCCGCGCCGGCCGATCTTATGACAAGTTATTCAGCGCGCTACGTTTTATAGTTAATTATCTTTTATGAGTATTATCGCACTAATTTTGATTAGAAATTTATATTATGAAAATTTGTATTTTTAAGAAATGTAATTTGAGAAATTGCACTAATTTTGATTAGAAATTTAGATTGTAAAAATTTTATTTAATTAAAAATATTTTTACTTTAAAGTAATGAAATTTTAGAAATTGTAGGTGAAGCGGCGCTTCACCTGCGTCCAATGACGAGCCGCCACTGCCAGGTGCTAACCCAAACTAACCCAAGACACCCAAAATCAAGAAAAAGACTGTTTTGAAACATAATCTTTAAAAAAATAATAAAAGGAAGCAACGGGGTTTGAACGCGGGCGGTCCAGGTGACACCCAGCTATCTAAACCTCTACACTACAAGAGCTCTTGACAGAAATTGATTGTATCACGAAAACATATTGTAATACGAGATGGATCGACCAATAGGAGAGATCGATTTTTACATAGTGCACTATTTGTGTAAAGGATCTTAAAATGCGTATAATTAGCTATGACACAGGGTTCATCAGGTCTCAGCCAGTGTTCAGTGCAAGCAATAAGTCTGGAGAGCCAATAGATTCAATAAAAATTTCAAATTTTTCTACTTTATTACGTAAGCACTGGACATTTAGAAGTAACAGTGACACAATTCTTATTTAAGTAATTTTCATCCAAGGTTTTATTTATAAACAAGATTGATCCTCGGATTGATATATATGAACTTCTGGTGTGCCAATATTAGATGATCCTCATTAGATTCGAATGCAGTCACATTGGAGGGAGCTTGAGAATTATTTAGGTCACATTTAGCATAAATTAGGTTAGTAAGTCTACATGAATTAAAATTAGCAACACTATTTTTCACCAACTTTGCCAGTTTAGTCAACCCTTTCTTATTAAGATAGGGTTTTGAATGTGTGAAGTCTTTGTATGAAAATTGATGAGACAAATCTAAAAAGTCAATATTTATTGAAAACCTTCTTGGATTCATGGTAACAGACTTTAGATTCATGTTAACAGCAAATACATATTTGTACAGAAAAGGAAGACTGCAGACTATCAAATTTGTATAAAAGCACTTATTTGCTAAGAGAGTTATATAAGATGTTCTTATTGCACTATCATTTAAGCCCGCTAAAACTATAACATAATGGTTAACTGACAAATCTGATATATAACAATCACATGTTTGGGCTAGGTCACTAAATTTGGAAAAGGGTTTACTTATCATTTGGATATTAAAGTTTGTGAGTAGTTGTGCTAAGTAGGGATAAGTGGTTTTTGCGAAATCATCAGTCAAAATAATGACTTTGTTGCTCTTTGGCTTGTCTTCATTTTTGGCAGAGGCATGATTGGTAGTATGTATCTTTGAGCTGCGTTGTACAGGTGTAGATGCATTTGGATGTGATGAATTATTTGCCTTTGCAAGCGTTCTAGACTCTTTCATAGTAAACAGGTCCAGATGAGCTTTTTTTAAAATCCTTTACATAAACAGTGTTTTCTTCTGTGAGGGTTTCAATGGATATTTTCATTTGGTTTATCGTATTCTTATATTCAACAAGTTCTTTGTTAAACTTTACAGCCCCATCACGTAATGAATCCAATTTCTCCCGAAGTTTTTTGTTTTTGGCCATCAAGGACTCTACTTCCTTATGAAGTGTCAGCTTATCTGCTTCCAGAGTCTTAATGGTTGCTTCAAGGTTCATTTGAGAGTTGAGGACGCTATCCTCGTAGTCTCGCGTTCTTCTTTCAAGTCTCTTGATAAAATTGTCCTTAGCGCGGTTGGCCGTCGCCAACTGATCGATTTCTTCTTGCATTTCTTAGATCTTCAATAGCTTGGTTTGAATAATGAATACTGGTTTCCTTCTTAGCAGTCTGCGCTTTGAGACTATCATAAGTTGTTATAAGTTTTTCATAATTAGGTACATCTTTTAGGCGCAGTTTGCAGTGCGAGCACAAGAATAAAATAACTCGATCTCTGACCGTGATTGCGTAAGCTTCGGTTGTTGTTGTTTTGGAGCATTTTTTGCAAATCACTTTACAGCAAATGTCACAAGAAGCCCCGAAAAGTTCATTATCACTAGGCCTAGCTTTAAATAAACAGGTACTATGGCGTTGGGAGCAGGACAGCGAAGACATTTTGATTTCTGTCTGTTATTTTACCTCCTTCTTCCCTACTTTGTCATCATTATCTTTTCTCACTTAGGTATTAAATTGTTATTCTTGCGCTTTAATTTATCGATAACGGCCACATCGCAAAAATTCCACCAGTGCGAAAACTCTCCGGGATATCCCATAAAATCGGGCTAATAATTCTGCATATTTTGACACGAAACGGCAATTTTTCACTAGGTACTGATTTAACTGCTAGAAAAGCGCAAAAATTACGGCATTGCAACAGACGTGCTAATCCAATATTGAAAAATAGGTCAAAAAGCCGCCATAACTATCGAATCATGCATTGTTCTAGCATACACAAATATTGTCGATTTTGCAGACGAGAGATGACGGAAATTGCTCATAATTCACACACTTATGGTTTTGGCGACCATAGTGGCGAAGTGAATTCGCACCTGGTAAATAAGTCCTTTAAAGTTACGTTTCTTTTTGATATGTACGGACGCTGATTAATCTTTTGTCGATATATTGGAACTTCTTTATATCGAAGTTACGAGTATTTTTTTCCGCATATTTTTTTAAAATTCTTACTTTAGTCCGTATTTTTTCAGACATTAAACGTTGCGGTTAAACACTTGGATTTAAAAGCTTAGTTATGGCGGTTTTTCGGGGTGTAATACCACCGATCTACCTATATCTGGGGGGTAAAGGGGGGTTGCCCCCCCCCCACCTCCCCCCCCCCATGTGCAGTAAGAAATTATTATTTATTCATCACAAACTCTCAAAGAGAATTCCTGGCAAGCGAGGAGGGTGGTAATAAAATTTATTGAAGAAAAGTTATTATTTATAATTAAATATTTTTATTTGCAACTAAAATTATAATAAAGTACAATAATATATTCAATCCTACAAGTAGTACGCTAAAATTTAAATGCACTATGTAGATGTTAAAAAAAATTACTGAAAACCGTTTATCTGAAATTAATTGACAGAAAGAAATAGCATATTAGCATTAAAAAGCAGTT